>JAUMJL010000018.1:3067500-3369313 GCA_033558185.1 Dromococcyx pavoninus | reverse complement strand
CACCCCATTTTTAGGTCCCTCGGACCGTTTTTTGGTCCCTCAGCTTATTTTTTGATTCCTCGGCCCATTTTTGGGTTCCTTGGCCCATTTTTCGGTTCCTCGGCTCCTTCTTGGGTTCCTCGGCCCATTTTTGGCTTCCTCGGCCTGTTTTTTGATACTTAGGTCCATTTCTCGGTTCCTCGGCTCATTCTTTGTTTCCTCGGCCCATTTTTGGGTTCCTCAGCCCATTTTTGGGTCCCTCGGCCCATTTTTGGGTTCCTCAGCCCATTTTTGGGTTCTTCAGCCCATTTTTTGGTCCCTCGGCCAATTTTTGAGTTCCTCAGGCCATTTTGGGGTTCCTCAGCACATTTTTTGGTCCCTCAGCCCACTTTTGTGTTCCTCGGCCCATTTTTGGTTTCCTCAGGCCATTTTTGGGTCCCTCACCCAATTTTTGGGTCCCTCGGACCGTTTTTTGTTCCCTCAGCTGATTTTTCTATTCCATTTCGGTCCATTTCTCGGTTCCTCCGGCCATTTTTGGGTCCCTCCGCCCATTTTTTGGTCCCTCGGCCCATTTTTGGGTTCCTCAGCCCATTTTTGGTCCCTTGGCCAATTTTTGATTTCCTCAGGCCATTTTTGGGTTCCTTCGCCCATTTTTGGGTCCCTCGGCTCATTCTTGGGTTCTTTGGCCCTTTTCTGGGTTCCTCAGGCCATTTTTGGGTCCATCGGCCCATTTTTTGGCCCCTCGGCCCATTTTTGGGTTCCTCGGCCTATTTTTGGGTTCCTCGGCCCATTTTTGGTTTCCTCGGCTCATTTTTGGGTTCCTCCGTCCATTTTTTGGAACCTCAGCTGAATTTTTGATTCCTCGGCCCATTTTTGGGTTCCTCAGCCTATTTTTGGTTCCCTCAGATGATTTTTGAGTTCCTCAGACCATTTTTGGGTTACTCGGGCCATTTTTTGGGTTCCTCAGGCCATTTTGGGGTTCCTCAGCCCATTTTTGGGTCCCTCGGACCGTTTTTGGGTTCCTCAGGCCATTTTGGGTTTCTTCAGTCCATTTTTGGGTCCCTCACCCCATTTTTAGGTCCCTCGGACCGTTTTTTGGTCCCTCAGCTGATTTTTTGATTCCTCGGCCCATTTTTGGGTTCCTTGGTCGTTTTTTCGGTTCCTCGGCTCATTCTTGGTTTCCTCGGCCCATTTTTGGCTTCCTCGGCCCGTTTTTTGATACTTAGGTCCATTTCTTGGTTCCTCAGGCCATTTTTGGGTCCCTCGGCCCATTTCTGGGTCCCTCGGCCCATTTTTTGGTCCCTCGGACCAATTTTGGGTTCCTCGGCCCATTTTTGGGTTCGTCAGCTCATTTTTTGTTCCCTCGGCCATTTTTTTAGTTCCTCAGGCCATTTTTGGTTTCCTTAGCCCGTTTTTTGGTCCCTCGGCCCATTTTTGGGTTCCTCGGCCCATTTTTGGGTCCCTCACCCCATTTTTGGGTCCCTCGGACCATTTTTTTGTTCCCTCAGCTGATTTTTCTATTCCTCGGCCCATTTTTGTGTTCCTCGGCCCATTTTTGTGTTCCTCGGCCCATTTTTGGGTTCCTCGGCCCATTTTTGGGTTCTTCGGCCTATTTTTGGTATCCTCGGCCCATTTTTGGTTTCCTCGGCTCATTTGTGGCTTCCTCAGTCCTTTTTTTGGTCCCTCAGCTGAGTTTGTGATTGCTCGGCCCATTTTTGGGTCCCTCGGCCCATTTTTGGGTTCCTCAGCCCATTTTTGGTCCCTCAGATGATTTTTGGGTTCCTCGGCCCATTTTTGGGTTCCTCGGCCCATTTTTGGGTTCCTCGGCCCATTTTTGGTCCCTCAGATGATTTTTGGGTTCCTCGGCCATTTTTAGGTCCCTCGGCCCATTTTTGGCTTCCTCGGCCCTTTTTTGGGTTCCTCGGCTCATTTTTGCGTTCCTCAGACCATTTTTTGGTCACTCTAGCTGATTTTTTGATTCCTCAGCCCATTTTTGGGTTCCTTGGCCCATTTTTGTGTTCCTCGGCTCATTCTTGGATTCCTCGGCCCATTTTTGGGTTCCTCGGCCCATTTTGGGGTTCTTCGGCCCATTTCTGGGTTCCTCAGGCCATTTTTGGGTCCCTGAGACCATTTTTTGGTCCCTCGGCCCATTTTTGGGTTCCTCGGCCCATTTTTGGGTTCCTCCGCACATTTTTGGGTCCCTCGGCCCATTTTTTAGTTCCTCAGGCCATTTTTGGCTTCCTCAGCCCATTTTTTGGTCCCTCGGACCATTTTTGGATTCCTCGGCCCATTTTTGGGTTCCTCGGCTTATTTTTGGTTTCCTCAGCCCATTTTTTGGTCACTCTGCTGATTTTTTGATTCCTCGGCCCATTTTTGGATCCCTCGGCCCATTTTTTGGTTTCCTCAGCCCATTCTTGGGTCCCTCAGATGATTTTTGGTTTCCTCGGCCCATTTTTGGCTTCCTCGGCCCATTTTTGGTTTCGTCAGGCCATTTTTGGTTCCCTCGGACCGTTTTTGGGTCCCTCGGCCCTTTTTTGAGTTCCTCAGGCCATTTTTGGGTCCCTCACACCATTTTTGGGTCCCTCGGACCGTTTTTGGATTCCTCAGGACATTTTGGGGTTCTTCAGGCCATTTTTGGGTCTCTCACCCCATTTTTAGGTCCCTCGGACCGTTTTTTGGTCCCTCAGATGATTTTTTTTATTCCTCGTCCCATTTTTGGGTTCCTTGGCGCATTTTTCGTTTCCTCGGCTAATTCTTGGTTTCCTTGGCCCATTTTTGGCTTCCTCGGCCCAGTTTTGGCTTCCTCGGACCGTTTTTTGATACTTCGGTCCATTTCTCGGTTCCTCAGGCCATTTTTGGGTCCCTCTGCACATTTTTTGGTCCCTCAGTCCATTTTTGGGTTCCTCGGCCCATTTTCAGTTTCCTCGGCCCATTTTTTGGTCCCTCAGCCCATTTTTGGGTTCCTCGGCCCGTTTTGGGGATACTCAGGCCATTTTTGGGTCCCTCTCCCCATTTTTGGGTTCCTCGGCCCATTTTTGGGTTCCTCTGCACATTTTTGGGTCCCTCGGCCCATTTTTTAGTTCCTCAGGCCATTTTTGGCTTCCTCAGCCCATTTTTTGATTCCTCAGGCCATTTTTGGGTCCCTCGGCCCATTTTTGGGTTCCTCGGCTTATTTTTGGTTTCCTCAGCCCATTTTTGGTCCCTCAGCTGATTTTTTGATTCCTCGGCCCATTTTTGGGTCCCTCGGCCCATTTTTTGGTTTCCTCAGCCCATTCTTGTGTCCCTCAGATGATTTTTGGGTTCCTTGGCCCATTTTTTGTTTCGTCAGGCCATTTTTGGTTCCCTCGGACCGTTTTTGGGTCCCTCGGCCCTTTTTTGAATTTCTGAGGCCATTTTTGGGTCCCTCATCCCATTATTGGGTCCCTCGGACCGTTTTTGGGTTCCTCAGGCCATTTCGGGGTTCCTCAGGCCATTTTTGCGTCCCTCACCCCATTTTTGAGTCCCTCGGACCTTTTTTTGGTCCCTCAGCTTATTTTTGGTTTCCTCAACCCAGTTTTGGGTTCCTTGGCCCATTTTTGGGTTCCTCGGCTCATTCTTGGGTTCCTCGACCCATTTTTTGTTTCCTCAGCCCATTTTTGGGTTCTTCGACCCATTTCTGGGTTCCTCAGGCCCTTTTTGGCTCCCTCAGCCCATTTTTGGTTTCCTTGGCCCATTTTTGGGTTCCTCCGCCCATTTTTGGGTCCCTCGGCCCATTTTTGAGTTCCTCAAAGTACTTTTGGGTTCCTCAGCCCATTCTTTGGTTTCTCGGCCCATTTTTGGGTCCCTTGGCCCATTTTTGGGTTCCTCAGGCCATTTTTGGGTTCCTCAGGCCATTTTTTGGTCCCTCGGCCCATTTTTGGAGTCGTCGTCCCATTTTTGGTTTCCTCAAAGCATTTTTGGGTTCCTTGGCCCATTTTTGGTTTCCTCGGCTCATTCTTGGGTTCCTCGGCCCATTTTTGGTTTCCTCAGCCCATTTTTGGGTTCTTCGACCCATTTCTGGGTTCCTCAGGCCATTTTTGGGTCCCTCATACCATTTTTGAGTTCCTCAAAGTACTTTTGGGTTCCTCAGCCCATTCTTTGGTCCCTCAGCCCATTTTTGGGTCCCTCGGCCCATTTTTGGGTTCCTCAGCCTATTTTTGGTTCTCTCAGATGGTTTTGGTTTCCTCGGCCCATTTTTGGGTTCCTCAGGCCATGTTTGGTTTCCTCAGGCCATTTTGGGGTTCCTCAGGCCATTTTTGCATCCCTCACCCCATTTTTGAGTCCCTCGGACCTTTTTTTGGTCCCTCAGCTTTTTTTTGGTTTCCTCCGTCTATTTTTTGCTCCCTCGGCCCGTTTTTTAGTTCCTAAGGACAGTTTTGGGTTCGTCAGCCCATTTTTTGGTCCCTCGGCTCATTCTTGGGTTTCTCGGCCCATTTTTGGGTTCCTCGGCTAATTTTTGGGTTCCTTAGTCCATTTTTTGGTCCCTCAGCTGATTTTTTGATTCCTCGGCCCATTTTTGGGTCCCTCGGCCCATTTTTGGGTTCCTCAGCCCATTTTTGGGTCCCTCAGATGATTTTTGGGTTCCTCGGCCCATTTTTGGGTTCCTCAGGCCATTTTTGGGTCCCTCATACCATTTTTGAGTCCCTCGGACCTTTTTTTGGTCCCTCAGCTTATTTTTGGTTTCCTCAAACCATTTTTGGGTTCCTCAGGCCATTTTTGGATTCCTCAGCCCATTCTTTGGTCCCTCGGCCCATTTTTGGATTCCTCGGCCCATTTTTGAGTTCCACGGCTCATTTTTGAGTCCCTCGGGCCATTTTTGGGTTCCTCAGCCCATTCTTTGGTCCCTCGGCCCATTTTTGGATTCCTCGGCCCATTTTTGAGTTCCTCGGGCCATTTTTGGGTTCCTCAGACCATTTTTGGGTCCCTCAGCTGATTTTTTGATTCCTCGGCCCATTTTTGGGTCCCTCGGCCCATTTTTGGATTCCTCGGACCATTTTTGTGTTCCTCCGCCCATTTTTGGGTTCCTCAGTCCATTTTTGGGTTCCTCAGCCCATTTTTTGATCCCTCGGCCCATTTTTGGCTTCCTTGGCCCATTTTTGGGTTCCTCTGCTCATTCCTGGGTTCTTCGACCCATTTTTGTGTTCCTCATGCCATTTCTGGAGTCCTCAGCCTATTTTTGGGTTCCTCGGCTCATTTTTGGGTTCCTCAGTCCATTTTTTGGTCCCTCAGCTGATTTTTTGATTCCTCAGCCCAGTTTTGGGTTCCTCAGCGCATTTTTCTGTTCGTCAGCCCATTTTTGGGTCCCTCAGATGATTTTTGGGTTCCTCGGCCCATTTTTGGTTTCCTCGGACTATTTTTGGGTCCGTCAGGCCATTTTTAGGTCCCTCGGCCCATTTTTGGCTTCCTCGGCCCTTTTTTGGGTTCCTCGGCTCATTTTTGGGTTCCTCAGACCATTTTTTGGTCACTCTAGCTGATTTTTTGATTCCTCGGCCCATTTTTGGGTTTCTTGGCCCATTTTTGGTTTCCTCGGTTCATTTTGGGTTTCTTCGGTCCATTTCTGGGTTCCTCAGGCCATTTTTGGGTCCCTGAGACCATTTTTTGGTCCCTCGGCCCATTTTTGGGTTCCTCAGACCATTTTTGGGTTCCTCCGCACATTTTTGGGTCCCTCGGCCCATTTTTGAGTTCCTCAGGCCATTTTTGGCTTCCTCAGCCCATTTTTTGGTCCCTCGGCCCATTTTTGGATTCCTCGGCCCATTTTTGGGTTCCTCGGCTTATTTTTGGTTTCCTCAGCCCATTTTTTGTTCACTCTGCTGATTTTTTGATTCCTCGGCCCATTTTTGGATCCCTCGGCCCATTTTTGGTTTCGTCAGGCCATTTTTGGTTACCTCGGACCGTTTTTGGGTCCCTCGGCCCTTTTTTTGAGTTCCTCAGGCCATTTTTGCGTCCCTCATCCCATTATTGGGTCCCTCGGACCGTTTTTGGGTTCCTCAGGCCATTTTGCGGTTCCTCAGTCCATTTTTGCGTCCCTGACCCCATTTTTGAGTCCCTCGGACCTTTTTTTGGTCCCTCAGCTTATTTTTGGTTTCCTCAACCCAGTTTTGGGTTCCTTGGCCCATTTTTGGGTTCCTCGGCTCATTCTTGGGTTCCTCAAACCATTTTTTGTTTCCTCAGCCCATTTTTGGTTTCTTCAACCCATTTCTGGGTTCCTCAGTCCCCTTTTTGGGTCCCTCGGTCCATTTTTTGGTCCCTCGGCCCACTTTTGGTTTCCTTGGCCCATTTTTGGGTTCCACCGCTCATTTTTGGGTCCCTCGGCCCATTTTTGAGTTCCTCAAAGTACTTTTGGGTTCCTCAGCCCATTCTTTGGTTTCTCGGCCCATTTTTGGTTCCCTTGGCCCATTTTTGGGTTCCTCGGCCCATTTTTGGGTTCCTCAGTCCATTTTTTGGTCCCTCAGCTAATTTTTTGATTCCTCGGCCCATTTTTGGGTTCCTTGGCCCATTTTTGGCTTCCTCGGCCCATTTTTGGCTTCCTCGGCCCTTTTTTGGGTTCCTCGGCCCATTTTTGGGTTCCTTGGCCCATTTTTAGGTCCCTCGGCCCATTTTTGGCTTCCTCGGCCCTTTTTGGGATTCCTCGGCTCATTTTTGGTTTCCTCAGACCATTTTTTGGTCACTCTAGCTGATTTTTTGATTCCTCGGCCCATTTTTGGGTTCCTTGGCCCATTTTTGTGTTCCTCGGCGCATTCTTGGATTCCTCGGCCCATTTTTGGTTTCCTCGGCCCATTTTGGGGTTCTTCGGCCCATTTCTGGGTTCCTCAGGCCATTTTTGGGTCCCTGAGACCAATTTTTGGTCCCTCGGCCCATTTTTGGGTTCCTCGGCCCATTTTTGGGTTCCTCCGCACATTTTTGGGTCCCTCGGCCCATTTTTTAGTTCCTCACGCCATTTTGGGCTTCCTCAGCCCATTTTTTGGTCCCTCGGACCATTTTTGGGTTCCTCGGCCCATTTTTGGGATCCTCAGGCCATTTTTGGGTCCCTCTCCCCAGTTTTGGGTTCCTCGGCCCATTTTTGGTTTTCTTCTGTACATTTTTGGGTCCCTCGGCCCATTTTTGAGTTCCTCAGGCCATTTTTGGCTTCCTCAGCCCATTTTTTGGTCCCTCAACTTATTTTTGGCTTCCTAGGCCCATTTTTGGGTTCCTCGGCTCAATTGTGGCTTCCTCAGTCCTTTTTTTCATCACTCAGCTGATTTTGTGATTGCTCGGCCCATTTTTGGGTCCCTCGGTCCGTTTTTGGTTTCCTCAGCCCATTTTTGGTCCCTCAGATGATTTTTGGATTCCTCAGCCCATTTTTGGGTTTCTTGGCCCATTTTTGGGTTCCTCGGCCCATTTTTGGGTTCTACGGCCCATTTCTGGGTTCCTCAGGCCATTTTTGTGTCCCTCGGCCTATTTTATGGTCCCTCGACCCATTTTTGGGTTTCTTCGCCCATTTTTTGATCCCTCAGCTCATTCTTGGGTTCTTCGGCCCTTTTCTGGGTTCCTCGGCCCATTTTTGGGTTCCTCGGCCCATTTTTGGGTTCCTCGGCTCATTTTTGGGTTCCTCAGTCCATTTTTTGGAACCTCAGATGATTTTTTGATTCCTCGGCCCATTTTTGTGTCCCTCGGACCGTTTTTGGGTTCCTCAGGCCATTTTGGGTTTCTTCAGTCCATTTTTGGGTCCCTCACCCCATTTTTAGGTCCCTCGGACCGTTTTTTGGTCCCTCAGCTGATTTTTTGATTCCTCGGCCCATTTTTGGGTTCCTTGCCCTTTTTTCGGTTCCTCGGCTCATTCTTTGTTTCCTCGGCCCATTTTTGGCTTCCTCGGCCCGTTTTTTGATACTTTGGTCCATTTCTCGGTTCCTCAGGCCATTTTTGGGTCCCTCGGCCCATTTTTGGGTTCCTTCGCCCATTTTTTGATCCCTCGGCTCATTCTTGGGTTCTTCGGCCCTTTTCTGGGTTCCTCAGGCCATTTTTGGGTCCATCGGCCCATTTTTGTGTTCCTCGGCCCATTTTTGTGTTCCTCGGCCCATTTTTGGATTCCTCGGCCTATTTTTTGTTTCCTCGGCCCATTTTTGGGTTCCTCGGCTCATTTTTGGGTTCCTCAGTCCATTTTTTGGAACCTCAGCTGATTTTTTGATTCCTCGGCCCATTTTTGGGTTCCTCGGCCCATTTTTGGTTCCCTCAGATGATTTTTGAGTTCCTCGGACCATTTTTGGATTACTCGGGCCATTTTTTGGGTTCCTCAGGCCGTTTTGGTGTTCCTCACCCCATTTTTGGGTCCCTCGGACCGTTTTTGGGTTCCTCAGGCCATTTTGGGTTTCTTCAGTCCATTTTTGGGTCCCTCACCCCATTTTTGTGTCCCTCGGACCGTTTTTGGGTTCTTCATGCCATTTTGGGTTTCTTCAGTTCATTTTTGGGTCCCTCACCCCATTTTTAGGTCCCTCGGACCGTTTTTTGGTCCCTCAGCTTATTTTTTGATTCCTCGGCCCATTTTTGGGTTCCTTGGCCCATTTTTCGGTTCCTCGGCTCCTTCTTGGGTTCCTCGGCCCATTTTTGGCTTCCTCGGCCTGTTTTTTGATACTTAGGTCCATTTCTCGGTTCCTCGGCTCATTCTTTGTTTCCTCGGCCCATTTTTGGGTTCCTCAGCCCATTTTTGGGTCCCTCGGCCCATTTTTGGGTTCCTCAGCCCATTTTTGGGTTCTTCAGCCCATTTTTTGGTCCCTCGGCCAATTTTTGAGTTCCTCAGGCCATTTTGGGGTTCCTCAGCACATTTTTTGGTCCCTCAGCCCACTTTTGTGTTCCTCGGCCCATTTTTGGTTTCCTCAGGCCATTTTTGGGTCCCTCACCCAATTTTTGGGTCCCTCGGACCGTTTTTTGTTCCCTCAGCTGATTTTTCTATTCCATTTCGGTCCATTTCTCGGTTCCTCCGGCCATTTTTGGGTCCCTCCGCCCATTTTTTGGTCCCTCGGCCCATTTTTGGGTTCCTCAGCCCATTTTTGGTCCCTTGGCCAATTTTTGATTTCCTCAGGCCATTTTTGGGTTCCTTCGCCCATTTTTGGGTCCCTCGGCTCATTCTTGGGTTCTTTGGCCCTTTTCTGGGTTCCTCAGGCCATTTTTGGGTCCATCGGCCCATTTTTTGGCCCCTCGGCCCATTTTTGGGTTCCTCGGCCTATTTTTGGGTTCCTCGGCCCATTTTTGGTTTCCTCGGCTCATTTTTGGGTTCCTCCGTCCATTTTTTGGAACCTCAGCTGAATTTTTGATTCCTCGGCCCATTTTTGGGTTCCTCAGCCTATTTTTGGTTCCCTCAGATGATTTTTGAGTTCCTCAGACCATTTTTGGGTTACTCGGGCCATTTTTTGGGTTCCTCAGGCCATTTTGGGGTTCCTCAGCCCATTTTTGGGTCCCTCGGACCGTTTTTGGGTTCCTCAGGCCATTTTGGGTTTCTTCAGTCCATTTTTGGGTCCCTCACCCCATTTTTAGGTCCCTCGGACCGTTTTTTGGTCCCTCAGCTGATTTTTTGATTCCTCGGCCCATTTTTGGGTTCCTTGGTCGTTTTTTCGGTTCCTCGGCTCATTCTTGGTTTCCTCGGCCCATTTTTGGCTTCCTCGGCCCGTTTTTTGATACTTAGGTCCATTTCTTGGTTCCTCAGGCCATTTTTGGGTCCCTCGGCCCATTTCTGGGTCCCTCGGCCCATTTTTTGGTCCCTCGGACCAATTTTGGGTTCCTCGGCCCATTTTTGGGTTCGTCAGCTCATTTTTTGTTCCCTCGGCCATTTTTTTAGTTCCTCAGGCCATTTTTGGTTTCCTTAGCCCGTTTTTTGGTCCCTCGGCCCATTTTTGGGTTCCTCGGCCCATTTTTGGGTCCCTCACCCCATTTTTGGGTCCCTCGGACCATTTTTTTGTTCCCTCAGCTGATTTTTCTATTCCTCGGCCCATTTTTGTGTTCCTCGGCCCATTTTTGTGTTCCTCGGCCCATTTTTGGGTTCCTCGGCCCATTTTTGGGTTCTTCGGCCTATTTTTGGTATCCTCGGCCCATTTTTGGTTTCCTCGGCTCATTTGTGGCTTCCTCAGTCCTTTTTTTGGTCCCTCAGCTGAGTTTGTGATTGCTCGGCCCATTTTTGGGTCCCTCGGCCCATTTTTGGGTTCCTCAGCCCATTTTTGGTCCCTCAGATGATTTTTGGGTTCCTCGGCCCATTTTTGGGTTCCTCGGCCCATTTTTGGGTTCCTCAGGTCATTTTTGGTTCCCTCAACTGATTTTTGGGTCCCTCGGACCGTTTTTTGGTCCCTCAGCTGAGTTTTGGATCTCCTCGGCCCATTTTTGGGTTTCCTGGCCCATTTTTGGGTTCCTCGGCTCATTCTTGGTTCCTCGGCTCATTCTTGGTTCCTCGGCCCATTTTTGGGTTCCTCGGCCCATTTTTGGGTTCTACGGCCCATTTCTGGGTTCCTCAGGCCATTTTTGGGTCCCTCGGCCCATTTTATGGTCCCTCGGCCCATTTTTGGGTTACTCCGCCCATTTTTGGGTCCCTCGGCCCATGTTTGAGTTCTTTAGGCCATTTTTGGGTTTCTCCGGCCATTTGTTGGTCCTCAGCCCATTTTTGGGTTCCTCGGGCCATTTTTGGGTTCCTCGGCTCATTTTTGATTTCCTCATTCCTTTTTTTGTTCTCTCAGGTTATTTTTGGATTCCTCGGCCCACTTTTGGGTCCCTCGGCCCATTTTTGGGTTCCTCAGCCCATTTTTGGGTCCCTCAGATGATTTTTGGTTTCCTCGGCCCATTTTTGGGTTCCTCAGCCCATTTTTGGGTTCCTCAGCCCATTTTTGGGTCCCGCAGCCCATTTTTGGGTCCCTCACTCCATTTTTGGGTCCCTCGGACTGTTTTTTTCGTTCCTCAGCTGATTTTTGGATTCCTCGACCCATTTTTGGGTTTTTTGGCCCATTTTTGGGTCCTTCAGATCATTCTTGGGTTCTTCGGCCCATTTCTGGGTTCCTCAGGCCATTTTTGGGTCCATCGGCCCATTTTTGGGTTCCTCCGCCCATTTTTGGGTTCCTCCGCCCATTTTTGGGTCCCTCAGCCCATTTTTGGGTTCCTCGGCTCATTTTTGGGTTCCTCGGCTCATTTTTGGGTTCCTCGGCACATTTTTGGGTTCCTCCGCCCATTTTTGGGTCCCTCGGCCCATTTTTGGGTTCCTCGGCCTATTTTTTGGTTCCTCGGCCCATTTTGGGGATCCTCAGGCCATTTTTGAGTTCCTCAGGCCATTTTTGGGTCCCTCACTCCATTTTTCGCTCCCTCGGCCCATTTTTGGGTTCCTCAGCCCATTTTTGGGATCCTCAGGCCATTTTGTGAGTTCCTCAGGCCATTTTTGGGTCCCTCACTCCATTTTTGGTTCCCTCGACCCATTTTTTGGTCCGTCAGCTGATTTTTGGATTCCTCTGTCCATTTCTGGGTTCCTTGGCCCATTTTTGGGTCCCTCACCCCATATTTGGGTCCCTCAGACCGTTTTTTGGTCCCTCAGCTGGTTTTTGGATTCCTCGGCCCATTTTTGGGTTCCTTGGCCCATTTTTGGGTTCCTCAGCTCATTCTTGGGTCCCTCGGCCCATTTTTGGGTTCCTCGGCCCATTTTTGGTCCCTCGGCCAATTTTTGATTTCCTCAGGCCATTTTTGGGTTCCTTCGCCCATTTTTGGGTCCCTCGGCTCATTCTTGGGTTCTTCGGCCCTTTTCTGGGTTCCTCAGGCCATTTTTGGGTCCATCGGCCCATTTTTTGGCCCCTCGGCCCATTTTTGGGTTCCTCGGCCTATTTTTGGGTTCCTCGGCCCATTTTTGGTTTCCTCGGCTCATTTTTGGGTTCCTCAGTCCATTTTTTGGAACCTCAGCTGAATTTTTGATTCCTCGGCCCATTTTTGGGTTCCTCAGCCTATTTTTGGTTCCCTCAGATGATTTTTGAGTTCCTCAGACCATTTTTGGGTTACTCGGGCCATTTTTTGGGTTCCTCAGGCCATTTTGGGGTTCCTCAGCCCATTTTTGGGTCCCTCGGACCGTTTTTGGGTTCCTCAGGCCATTTTGGGTTTCTTCAGTCCATTTTTGGGTCCCTCACCCCATTTTTAGGTCCCTCGGACCGTTTTTTGGTCCCTCAGCTGATTTTTTGATTCCTCGGCCCATTTTTGGGTTCCTTGGCCGTTTTTTCGGTTCCTCGGCTCATTCTTGGTTTCCTCGGCCCATTTTTGGCTTCCTCGGCCCGTTTTTTGATACTTAGGTCCATTTCTCAGGTCCCTCGGCCCATTTCTGGGTCCCTCGGCCCATTTTTTGGTCCCTCGGACCAATTTTGGGTTCCTCGGCCCATTTTTGGGTTCGTCAGCTCATTTTTTAGTTCCTCAGGCCATTTTTGGTTTCCTTAGCCCGTTTTTTGGTCCCTCGGCCCATTTTTGGGTTCCTCGGCCCATTTTTGGGTCCCTCACCCCATTTTTGGGTCCCTCGGACCATTTTTTTGTTCCCTCAGCTGATTTTTCTATTCCTCGGCCCATTTTTGTGTTCCTCGGCCCATTTTTGGGTTCCTCGGCCCATTTTTGGGTTCTTCGGCCTATTTTTGGTATCCTCGGCCCATTTTTGGTTTCCTCGGCTCATTTGTGGCTTCCTCAGTCCTTTTTTTGGTCCCTCAGCTGAGTTTGTGATTGCTCGGCCCATTTTTGGGTCCCTCGGCCCATTTTTGGGTCCCTCAGCCCATTTTTGGTCCCTCAGATGATTTTTGGGTTCCTCGGCCCATTTTTGGGTTCCTCAGGTCATTTTTGGTTCCCTCAACCGATTTTTGGGTCCCTCGGACCGTTTTTTGGTCCCTCAGCTGAGTTTTGGATTCCTCGGCCCATTTTTGGGTTTCCTGGCCCATTTTTGGGTTCCTCGGCTCATTCTTGGTTCCTCGGCCCATTTTTGGGTTCCTCGGCCCATTTTTGGGTTCCTCGGCCCATTTTTGGGTTCTACGGCCCATTTCTGGGTTCCTCAGGCCATTTTTGGGTCCCTCGGCCCATTTTATGGTCCCTCGGCCCATTTTATGGTCCCTCGGCCCATTTTTGGGTTACTCCGCCCATTTTTGGGTCCCTCGGCCCATGTTTGAGTTCTTTAGGCCATTTTTGGGTTTCTCCGGCCATTTGTTGGTCCCTCAGCCCATTTTTGGGTTCCTCAGGCCATTTTTGGGTTCCTCGGCTCATTTTTGATTTCCTCATTCCTTTTTTTGTTCTCTCAGGTTATTTTTGGATTCCTCGGCCCACTTTTGGGTCCCTCGGCCCATTTTTGGGTTCCTCAGCCCATTTTCCCCCCCATTTGGAGTCCTCAGTGCCATTTTTGGTTTCCTCGGCCCATTTTTTGGTCCCTTGGCCATTTTTCGGTTCCACAGGCCATTTTTGGGTTCCTCCGCCCATTTTTGGGTTCCTCCCTCGGACTGTTTTTTTCGTTCCTCAGCTGATTTTTGGATTCCTCGACCCATTTTTGGGTTTTTTGGCCCATTTTTGGGTCCTTCAGATCATTCTTGGGTTCTTCGGCCCATTTCTGGGTTCCTCAGGCCATTTTTGGGTCCCTCGGCCCATTTTTTGGTCCCTCCGCCCATTTTTGGGTTCCTCCGCCCATTTTTGGGTCCCTCAGCCCATTTTTTGGTCCCTCGGCCCATTTTTGGGTTCCTCGGCCCATTTTTGGGTTCCTCCGCCCATTTTTGGGTCCCTCGGCCCATTTTTGGGTTCCTCCGCCCATTTTTGGGTCCCTCGGCCCATTTTTGGGTTCCTCGGCCTATTTTTTGGTTCCTCGGCCCATTTTGGGGATCCTCAGGCCATTTTTGAGTTCCTCAGGCCATTTTTGGGTCCCTCACTTCCATTTTTCGCTCCCTCGACCCATTTTTTGGTCTGTCAGCTGATTTTTGGATTCCTCGGTCCATTTTTGGGTTCCTTGGCCCATTTTTTGGGTCCCTCACCCCATATTTGGGTCCCTCAGACCGTTTTTGGTCCCTCAGCTGGTTTTTGGATTCCTCGGCCCATTTTTGGGTTCCTTGGCCCATTTTTGGGTTCCTCAGCTCATTCTTGGGTTCCTCGGCCCATTTTTGGGTTTCTCAGGCCATTTTTGGGTGCTTCGGCCCATTTCTGGGTTCCTCAGGCCATTTTTGGTTTCCTCAGTCCATTTTTGGGTTCCTTGGCTCTTTTTTGGTTTCCTCAGTCCATTTTTGGTTCCCTCAGCTGATTTTTTGATTCCTCGGTCTATTTTTTGGTCCCTCGGCCCATTTTGGGGTTCCTCGGCCCATTTTGGGGTTCCTCCGCCCATTTTTGGGTCCCTCGGCCCATTTTTGGGTTCCTCCGGTCAGTTTTGGGTTCCTCGGCCTATTTTTGGGTTCCTCGGCCCAGTTTTGGGCTCCTCGGCTCATTTTTGGTTCCTCAGTCCATTTTTGGTACCTCAGCTGATTTTTTGATTCCTCGGCCCATTTTTGGGTTCCTCAGCCATTTTTGGGTCCCTCAGATGATTTTTGAATTTCTCGGCCCATTTTTGGGTTACTCGGCTCATTTTTGTGTTCCTCAGGCCATTTTGGGGTTCCTCAGCCCATTTTTGGGTCCCTCAATCCATTTTCAGGTTGCTGAGTCTATTTTTGGATTCCTCAATTCATTTTCGGGCCCCTCAATCCATTTTTGGTTTCCTCAAACCATTTTTTGCTCCCTCAATCCTCTTTTGGTTTCGTCAATCCATTTTTTGGCTTTCCCAATCCATTTTTTGGTCCTTTAATCCATTTTTGGTAACCTCAGACCACTTTTGGGTTTTTCAGCCCATTTTTGGGCTTCTCAATCCGTTTTTGGTGCTCTCAGCCCATTTTTGGGTTCCTCCATCCATTTCATGTTTCCTCAGCCCATTTTCCGGTTCCTTAATCCATTTTTGGTTTCCTCAAAACATTTTTGGGTCAATCCGGTTTTGTGTCCCTGACTCCATTTTTGGGTCCCTCAATCCATTTTTGGGTTCCTTAATCCATTTTTGGGTTCCTCAATCCAGTTTTGGGCCTCTCAATCCATTGTTGGTTTTCTCAATCCATTGTTAAAGCAGGACTTTTCCACAACATGGCCAGACCGCAGAGGAGAGTGTACATCTGCTGACAGGGCTAAAATTACAATACTGGAGCTTTTTTTTTTTAGTATCTGGCTGGTCATTTCAAGGTTTTTTGTATCTCATAATGTTTCCAAGCATGCTACTGCTGTTTCGTTGGTGTATTGCTCTTTGCATCCAACACAATTATTTTCCACAGCACCCATCTAGTCTTGTACTAGGATTTCCTAGTGCACTGGGCTCTGCAGATGAGGTCAGTCAAAGTCCAGTGTCTGGAATTCACCCTAGACTGAGGTTTTGTCCGCATCAGCAGGTAGCAGAATGCAGCAGGAGCACCTGTTGCTTGCACTTGCTGTTGAGAACAGACTATGTATACTGTATGTGGACATGGACACAATACAACTACAAACTTTGTGTCTTAAGCATCAGCTGTTTCCTTAGATGGCACCTGAGCAAGTGTTCTGAGGATGAAAATCTGTGCAGGGCCCAGAGATCACCCCTGTGTGCAAAGTTCCTCTCTATTCATGAACCTAAAGGTACAGCCTCCCTCAAAATGTGATGACCAAACTGTATGGAGAGCTTTTTCCAAAATCATACACTGAAGGTTGGAAAAAAAGACTCCAGCAAAACCAGTTGTGTTTCAGGTTTGCCCTCAAACCAGGAGCTGGAGTGCGTCCTCATGTATCTCTGTAAACTGGAAAGAAACAGAGCACAGAGATGTGAGGTAGTCAACCCACCCCTGCAGGATCATGTATGTGTCTCTGAAGAGTCTTTATAGCCTTTGAGAGAATGTTGGATATTGAGGAATAATATTTCTTAAAACAAATATCTTAAAATAATAGCTTTTATTTTTTCCCCCTTCCTCACCTTTGCCCTGCAGGCGTTGCCCATTCTGGCATGTGCCCTGTGGAGGATGGCACAGCCCTGTGTGAAACAGTCTCAGTGAACCAGGTGTCAAAATCATCACTTTACTTCCTCTCTGCATTTTGTAGCAAGTTAAAAGAAAAGTGGGGTGGCAGGATATCTAGGACATGCAGGGAGCGAGGGGCAAGACAGAAGGGGGGTCTTGAGAATGAATCTCTAGAAAGCTGCCTGGTGGAAAAGGACCTGGGATGCTGGTCAACAGCTGGCTGAATAGGAGGCACCAATGTGCCCAGGTGGCCCAGAAGGATAACAGCATCCTGTCTTGTATCAGAAATAGTTTGACCAGCAGGACTAGGGAAGTGACATCCCAGTACTCAGCACTGGTGAGGGTTTACCTTGAATTGTGTATTGAGTCTTGGCCCCTCACTACAAGAAATACATTGAGGTGCTGGAGTGTGTCCAGAGGGCGGCAATGAAGATGGTGAAGGGGCTGGAATACAGTTCTTATAAGGAGTGGCTGAGGGAACTGGGGCTGTTTAGTCTGGAGAAGAGGAGGCTGAGGGGAGACCTAATCACTTTCTATAACTACCTGTGAGGGGGTTCTAGTGGGGTGAGTGATGGTCTCTTCCTCCATGTAACAAGCAATACGATGAGAGGAAATGGCCTCAAGTTGTGCCAGGGGAGGTTTAGACTGGATATTAGGAAAGCATTGGAACAGGCTGCCTAGAGAGGTGTTTGAGTCACCATCCCTGGAGGTATTTAGTAAAGGTGTAGATGTGGTGCTTAGGGACATGATTTAACGGTGGACTTGTCAGTGTTAGGTTAATGGTTGGACTTCATCATCTTAGAGGTCTTTCCCAACGTAAATGTTTCTGTGATTCGCTGATTCTGTGAGGAGGGCAGTTCTGGACCAACTGACAGAGAGAGCGGTATGGTCCAACATGTCTAGCCTTGTCTAGGCGTGATGACGGGAGGGCCTCATCCCGGGGTGATGGGGGGAGATCAGAGCCCCCTCAGCCAGTGCTGGGAGCATGTGGGAGGTGGCTGGGCTAAGGCTGATACAAGAAGTAGTTACTATTACAAAAACAGGGAATGTTTTGATTTAAGAGAATGTAGAGTCAAGTTTCATCTAAGTAACAGAATGTACCTCTGATAGCATGCTTTCTTATAGCATTTTTTTTCAAACAGCAGTTTATCAGACACTGTTCTTTGAGAAATGATAATGTCTTGTGTTAAGTATGCTATGTGCTGAACAGATGTGTTCTTCTTCTATAGTCACCTGTTTGCAGTCTTCCCCCTATCTAAAATGCAAGGTCAGACAGAGAGCTGGCTCCGAAATTCCAATTAACAGAGATTGGGCTGTTGTTGAGGTTCACCATAACATTAAAATTAGTCCGTGGAAAGTAGTATAATACGCATAAGATTTCTGGGGAAATTCATACATAGGACAGTAAGTGGGTAACACATTCTGTCCCCGGCTCTTTTCTCGTTACACGTTAACGGTGGGAATCATTCCCTCGCGTGTCCCGCGCTGAAATAAAGGATGCTGCTACCTAAAACTCCGAAAGGAGTCTTACAAGAGTTTATTCGCCAGCCTTTACGGTATCAAGGCGGCAGCCGTGGAGGAGCCGTGACCCGCGCTCTGTCCCCGCCTTCGGGGTGGGGCGGCCTCGGCGGGACCTAGCCCGGGGCGGTGCGGGGCGGCTGGGATCGGGCTGGCAGCGATGTGGACGTCTTTCGGCGCCCTGACGGAGCCTGCTGGCCCCAGAGCAGCCAGCGGCCGCTTCTCGGCTGTCGTCCTGGGAGCAGCGGCGGGGCTGTTCCTCCTCGGGTTCCTCTGCGGTACAGTGTAGAGTAACAACCCTTTTGCGGATCGGGGAGTTCTCTCGGTCACCCCCGGCGCTTCCAGCCGCGGGGAGGCGGCTCCGAGCCGGGCCGAGGAAGGGCCGGGGGGCCGGGGGGGGGGGGAGGCGCGGGCGGGTTTGAACCCTCCGGGTCTTTGTGCCGGGGCTCCTGGGGAGAGTTTCGGGCCAAGACCTCCTTCCCTTCCTACCCCTCAGGTCAGGCCGGCGCAGTCACGGACCCCTTCTGGGATTTACAGCCCCTCCGCGGGAGGAGGGGTCTGCCGTCGAGAGTGTTTATTTGGCTTCTGTTTCAGTTTCCTTTTTAATAAAGCTGTTCTGCTTGGGCGAGAGAAAGAGGCGCTGGGATTGTGAGGAGGGAACCGAGACAGCCCCCCGTGGGCTTTGCCGCCCTCGATTTTCCCCGACCCAGAGCAGAAAGGGGGGAGGATAAATACGGGGCTGGAGGAGGGCTGGTGGCAGGAGTGAAATAGTCTTTAATTTTGTGTTCCACCTCCCCCTCAGCCCAAACAGGCAGTCCGGCCTGTGGATTGCTGCCACGAGAGATTTTCCCTTCCTCCCTCCCCTTTGGTTCACAGATGGATCAGGATCAGTTTGGAGGAGGAAGGAAAACAAATAAACCACTTGTATTTTGAAATTCCTTTTGGTATGTACTTGGGGTTTGTGCCAGTCAGGACACCCTGACTGAATTACTATCTAATGTGGAAAGAGCCTTTTGCAGTGACACCAGCCAGTGCCTCCCCGGTGCCAGCTTGTTACCCACTCTGCTCCTCATTCACGTTACCCATGTAACTGCTGCTGCTTTTGCACTGAACACGTCCAGTCTCTGACTTAGAAATAAAAACAGATGTCAAAAACACTACTTCTAGCCAGGTGTTCCTCTCATCACTTACTTTGGTAACGCTTGTATAGTAAAGGGAAAGATTCCAGAATAAGAGCCAGACAGAACAGAGAGTGGAAAAGGAGTTAGAAGACATTTGTTCTTTACAAAGAGTGTCTGTATTTCTGTGCATTTTTTGTAAAGCTGCTGCCTTATTACTGAGGTGACTGATATGAATGAAATAAGTGACAGCATGATGTTCTGGTGCTAAAGGAAGATAGATAAGTCTCCTTAGCATCTACTGTAAAATACTGTGCTGAATAAATAAAATATAGTATTTCATTCCCCTTGATATCCACCTAAGTAAAGAAGTTCTCTTACTGCCACCACCGTGCAGCCTGTATTAGGTTGTGGCTGCTTGTCTGTGCTGAGATAAAAACGATTGTAAAATACACAGTGAAAATCTTGTGGTGATACCAAAGAGTAATGGTGTATGTCATGGGAATATTACTCTAGTGGTTTTACTGTTGTGTTTTGCTGTCTTGTACAGGCTGGTTTGCAAAACCTTCAGAAAAGAAGGCATCTGTGGGTCCTCATGAGGACATGAAAGTGGCATTTTTGGCTGAAATGAAAGCTGAAAACATCAAGCAGTTTCTTCAGTAAGCAATGCGTAGACAAATCAGTTCAAAAAAAGTGTTAACTGTGATTGACAAAACAATCCATCTCAGCCTCTCTCATTCATATTTGTATTGGAAACAGTTGAGCTATCAGTAATTTCATATTTAAAGTAATTAAAATTGGCCAAACTCTTGCTTGCTTTGATGTTTGTACAATGTAAATGTTCATCCTTTCTCTTCTGTGTCCAATTCTAGTCTACAGTAATGTTTATCTTACATTGTTTTTTATGGAAAAAACATTCACTTAAAATCAGGCTGTATGAATGAACTTAAATCAGAAGAGATTAAATGGAAAAGAGTGTAGTAAATCAGTGTAAAAGAGGAGAAATTCATACCAGTGTTCAAGCCTTTAGTTCTTTCTACAGCCTAGACCTTAATACCTTATTGCTACTCTCCCTTCACACTTTGTCATGCTGTGACCCGGTTTATGTGTTCATCTGTCACCATTCTGAACTTGTACTCACTTTCATGAGGAAAGATATGTTTCCAAGCTCTCTTTCTGTGCAGTGAATAACTACAACTGACATAGCAGATACCATAGTCAGCCAATGGTACATTACAGTGCTTGTAATACATCTAATAGTCTTAAAGCTTTAGTCTTTTTCAACTCCATGGTTTTTTCCGCAATAATTTTTTCATCTCATCTAACATTTACTACGTAAATTAGTTGCTTTTAAATATACTCATTCTTTTATTAAATCATAAATGCAAAGCTACTAACATTTGTTCTTGAAAATACAAACAATGGAAGATGACAATACAAGGCTTTTTTTAATCTATTACAGTTTAATTACTTTAATTCATTTCTTAATATCAGTAACTTAGAAGCTTTAGCGACAAGAAAGCTGATGCATTATTATTTGTTTATTTTAGTGATTTTGTAAATAGATTATTTTTCCCCTAGGAGAGTAGTATTTGTTAAAAGCGTTATTTATTCCGGTCATTTCTAGAGAAGAAGTCACAGTTTATTCACAGAAAATTACTTTCTTTATAAAAATGATGTGTTAGAATATTAGTTATTTTAGGAGCGATCAGCAAATTCACGTTTGCCTTTTATTCCCAGCCTGAGTAAATAGCATCGTTATATCGTACTACAAACTAAATTACTAAAAATACATTTTCAGTTTATAAGATCTTGGCAATCCCACTCCTTTCAGTTTAAGTGCACTTGCCACAGAGTATTGCAAATAACTGGAAAGTACTTTCTCTTTACTATAGAACAGCCATGTTCTGGATTATATAAACATTGAAAACTAAGACTTTAGATTTTTTACAGTCTTAACCTGTGTTTTGGCTCCTACAATGTCAGCTGTTGTTAAACAACTCTGTAAAAGGACTGCTTTCTGCTATCTAAACTCCCTGTCTCTGCCAACAGGAAACGTTGTACCTCATTTACTGTCATGCAGCCAGTTCTGCAGGGAAACAGGGCGAACACTAAGTCACAACTCAGAAGTACAAGTACAGGTAGTCAAAAGAAGAAAAACAATATTCAGCTAAATGGAAATATAATACAGGAAAATGTTATTGCATCAGTCAAATTTTAAGGAAAACATGGGACTTAAAATAATCCTCAGTTTTACCAAAAATGGCCATTGGCTCTAAGAAGAACATATAATTGTGCTTTCAGTTCAATATGTCATAAAGAAAATGATACTGGCACTGTAACAGGGATTTCTAGCGCAGTGTTGGCACTGGATGTTGACATTATCAGAGGACCATGGTTTTATCTAGCAGGATTCAATACAAAGCAGAAGTCTATAATTCTTTAAGAGTACTTTGTTTTTATGACTTTGTTCTCACTGGACCTCAAGAATTAAAAATTTTCCCAACCTTATTATCCTCTCCTTATTGAGGATCTAATTTCCTTCATTAATACTAGCTGGTGCAGCATATGCTTCTGTGGCACGTTGATGGTATGGTCATGTGACAAGATGAGGCCATCATGATGACAACCTCATTCAGCTGGGAGTTTCTTCAGCTCACCTCACCCCCCGGGCTCTCTCAATAGTCTAGATTTTTTTTTCCTCAGGCAACAGGTTGCTCACTATTTATGGTATCTTTCATTGTTTGTTATTCAGTCAATAACTTTTAAGTCACAAACTGTTCGGTTTTGTAAACAGGACACACTCAAAGTGAACTTTTGTACAAAATTAATTAAAATAGTGGGATCCAAGAAGAAGATCCAGTTAATTATATGTATGGATCAGAACAATGATGCACATTTCTAAATTGGATACACACACTCAGTTCTTTTAGTACTTCACAAAGAAGTTTGGTCTCATTATGCATAGCATTCACTGGCCTAACATCACCCAGAAGACAAGGAGTTTAGTGAGGACAAGACCCCACAGCTGATGCCACCATGCCATGCTTGTTAAACTACACTTTGAGGAAGACGCAAACGCTGGTGATAACCCAGGACAGACTGTAACGGTTTACCTCAGCTTATATGTGTATAAGACAGGCAAAAGCTTAGACACAGAGGAGTCTGGGTCCTTAGTTAGCCTGGGTACATCTGATCATCTCTAGTAGCTAAGAAGAGTTTTGATTATAAGCTGCAATGCCTGTTCCTGACTTGTTCTCTGGTTTTTTTCCCAGCAATTTTACACGGGTTCCTCACCTAGCAGGAACAAAGGAGAATCGGCATCTGGCACAGCAAGTCCAAGCTGAGTGGAAGGAGTTTGGTTTGGATTATGTTCAATTGGTTCATTATGATGTTTTGCTGTCTTACCCTGATGCTGCTAAGCCCAACTACATCTCAATAATTGATGAACATGGAAATGAGGTAAAGAAAATACTGGGTTTTGCAGTCAGGGAAGAAAATTACCTTCATACACCTGGGAAGTCTGGGAGGGAAAGCTATACATGGCTCTGTTCATGATGTTGGACCTGATCCAAAACTCACAGAAATCAGGGGTTCCAGTTTGCTTTTATGTTTTTATAGTTGTTTCTTAATATATTTGTTAGGAATGCTACTAATTATGCTGATTTGTATAGCGTGCTGACATATGGATTAAAGGAGAATTATGTAAGAGAATTACTTGTGTAATTCAGTTGTTTTAAAATTGTTTGTTTATTCAGAAAGAGGAAAGCAACCATGGTCAAAATCATTATTTGTATTGTTTCATCATGTAGTATCAGTGATCATGCTAAATTCAGTTTCTTGAAGATTAGACCTTAGGCCTCAATGTGTGTTATCACAAGTAATGTCAGTTCATTATGGAGCAGCCCTAGTGCTCGGAGAAGCTCCAGGGATAAGCAGAATGCAAGTGAGTTTTACCCTTATGATATAACCTGCTTTTATCTGCTGTACTGAGACCACCTTAAGGGACCATGTGTTCACTTCAGTGGGATTCTCAGTGAAGAGTGGAGATGGGAGATCACACATTGAACCTGCACACTGAAAGGAGTGCCCAGTGCTTGCTGAAGTTTTGTCCACTCATCGTTTAGGGTTCTAAAAATGGAGTTCTTCAAACTGCAAATACATGTGAAATAGGCAGTTCTTCTTTTTCATATTGCCTGGTTTTCTTCTTTTCTTCTTTCCCAATAGATTTTCAACACATCATTATCTGAACCTCCTCCTCTAGGATATGAAGCTGTTAGAGATGTGGTATCACCTTACAGTGCTTTTTCAGCCCAAGGGATGCCTGAGGTAACGTAGTAGAATAGTAAAGGAAATAAAAATAGAAATCGAAACAGAAGTAGAAGTAGGAACAGAAGTAATAGAAACATAAATAGAGAAAGAAATAGAAATAATAGAAACAGAAGAGGGGGGATACCACAATGTACTGTAGCATAGCACAGCATGAAATAGTATAGAGTGATATAGAAAAATGTGAAATTCCTGTGTCTTAGGTTTTAATTCAAAACCTGACATGCCGCAAGTAGAAAAGATGTCCTAGCTCTGATGTTCTTGGGAGTTTTGCAGTGGAGCAAAGTTCAACTTGAGCAGTCATACATACATATTTAATTTTTTTCTCTAGTTTGAGTTAGAATTGGATTTTATTTTTATTTTTTCTTAAAAAAAATGGTAATAAGTCTTGAATGTTAGCTGCTATAAGCTGCTTCTGTGACTATGCACCCTTGTTACCCATCTTGTTGAACAAATAACAGTTATGTTTACATAACCAAATGAAAAATCTGATTTTCAAAATGCTGCTTGCCCAAGGCTCATGCTGACAGGTATAACTGTGCCATGTGTGGTGTGCTTGAAAATGGCTTTTGCTAGCATTTCTAGCTGGTGGTAAAAGCATTGCTGTGATCTGAACTTCACACTAGTCTTTTCTATCTCGTACGAATGGTACCAGCTAATGGGCTTTCTTTTATAAAGCTGGCAGTGTAACAGGAGTTTTCTATCCTGTGATCAATTAGTGGTTTCAATTAATATTTTGTAAGATTAGATTTTTTTTGTTATTTTTCTTAGTAACTTTCCTGTCTATACATAGAAAAATGTAGATTGCCAGGGTCCTCTGGAGGCCATCTTGTCCAATCCCTGAAGCAAGTTTTAAAAGTTGCAGATTCCTTCTATAGAAAAAGATTTTATTTTAATTAAATGCAAGAGCATTGTTTCTGAAAAAAAAATAAGACAGACTGTCTGTTCAAATATGATGCTTAATGTTCACCTTATTGCATAATACTTTGACAAAAGCTCCAGGTACCTGGCTAGTGCTGTTAGCGAGAACATTCTCCAGTGAGCAGTTGTCTGCACCTGTACTGCAAACACAGAACACGTACATAGTTCAGCAGTGGGAATATTCAGTGGGTTCGGGGCTCTTCTGGGTTCTCCCACACCTGTTTTAAATACTGTCAGAGTGGGATAGAAGCTACTTGCCTGCTAGAGTGAGACACTGCACAGATTTTCAAGTAGTTTCTACATATTTTACGTTCTCAGTAGGTGGAAGACGAAATATGTCTCATACAGATTGTCAGGAGATGTTTGTTTCTTCTGTGTGATGTATTTTAACTAAATCCCAATAAACAACTGGAAGAAAAAAGTTAAGTTTTGAGCAGAACCTTCTTTTAACAGAAATACTTATCAGAAAACAAAGTAGTTAAGTCACATTCTGTCAGAGAGTAGTAGTAGATTGGAACATTAGCATCATAAATAATGGTAAAGTTCTGCTCTTCACTTCCTTTTTAAGTAGTGCCATCAAATTGATAATGGTCATAGGTAAAATGTGTGCTTGAGGTCTCTGACTATGGTAAAAGAGTCCAGATAAGGCATTTCATGAGTCTACGCTACATTCTCAAAGCTTGTACTTTGTCATAGTTCTATAAACATGAGGGATTTAATCACATCACACTAGCAAATCAGGATACATAACTCTCACAATGGTCTGATGAGAAATTTATTGCATTAATGTAATTCTTAGTCCTGTTAGTTAAATTTAAAGATGAAGAATTTTCAGAGATACTAAATGAATTCAATTAAGGAAGCCTGTTTTAGTATGCAATATATTTGAAGATTCTGGCGATATTCAATAAATATTTTTTAATGTAGTTTAAGAAATCTAGAGATTGAATAAATATGAATTATTCTGCAACAGCAAGAAAAATTATATGAGTACAGAATTTATACTTTTTATACTATAAAGTTATGAGAGCTTCTTCTAAATATCAAAGACCTTATTTAAAAAATCCTTTAAAGTGTGAGCAGGTTTTCACTATAAAATTTTATTGTTATGTTAACAGAGAACAAGGGCCCTGAAAATGAGAATCCAGTAGGTTGATATTAATTGTTATAACTCTACAATTGTGTAAGCCAGACTATTGAAATCCACGTTTTTGTATTGTCATAAAAAATACAATAACCTACAAATATAAATGTTCTGTACAAGATACTCTAAAGAAATTGAGCTTAAATGGAGGAGCAAATTCCCCTTTTGCTTAATTTAAACAGACTGCAGGAAATGTCTTGACTTCAGTATAGTTACACTTGATTTTACAGAGAGGGAAAACTACTCCATAAATTCAGAAAAGCTGCTCCAAGAATAATCCATATATTTAATAATTATTTTCTGAACAGAGAGGACGAGAATCTTAATGAGATGTGAAACTCTTTGCCTTATTTAAATAGTCCTTTTTATTTTATGGATTTATCATAACCAAGTCCATTTTGCTTAAGTTAAGAAGGAATTACAAATTGAACAGATTATTGATGAAACCAGTACAATCAAAATGACTGTACCACAGTCTCATCAGGACATGCTATTTGGTGTTATATGAGACCACCCGAGTCACTGGTCATGGACATTCATCAGTATAAGAGATTTAAACTTATACCTTTTTGAAATTCAATTGGAGATCTCTCTGGAGATGTCTGGTAATATGGAGAAATGCACTAAGGAAGAGTATCCTGTCAGAAAAATTTAGTTGTCTGAAATTGTAGGCATTTTCCCTAAACCTGTCTTTGAGAATTTTTTATAGCCATTTACTCTGAAATAGTCTTTGAAGTATAATCAATGTGAGGTATATCCAGAGGGCCATTTATCTGTTCCTAACATACTCTTTCAAAACAGGTTTGGGGTGACTTCTCTTGGAAAGAGTGAGTTCTCAGAGAACTTACCTGCTTTTCCCTGGTAATGGAGTGTACTACAGGACCTTCTTAGACAATGCCCACAACTTTTAGGCTGCTAATAATAAGGACATGCCAAGTATTGAATAATGTAGTTGAAATACAATCATGAAGAATTCTTTATTCATGTGCAAGGTGTATTTAGTTTGACATCCAACCACCTATAGCTTCTGCTGTATTCAGTAAGAATTGAGTCTTGAGAATTTCATAGGATGTTGACATAGTGCAGATTACTATTACTGCATAAAGTGGAACTGGTATTTACTGTGGTGTCTGAGTCCAAAATACCTCCAACTATCCAAGACTGACTACAGCTTAAACAAACTATGAAGAGAAGTAAACGCCATAGTCTGAGCACTTACTCTAACTTTCTGATTCGTAAGTCATATCTTAACACTCTCCTTTGAGGACAAAGTCTGGCAGCTTTGCATAGTGGGAGTCTAAATTAATCAGAAGTCACTTGCCTACCTAATTGTCTTATGAGCAAAGCTGAATTCATACCACAGCCAGTTCTGGAGCTCATCGTTCCCAGCTTATCCTCTTACTAGATCACATCTTCCTTTTGACATGCTCATTGACATTCTTTTTTCAAATTCTATCTCTTTCTATCAGGGTGATTTAGTGTATGTGAATTATGGCCGCACCGAGGATTTCTTTAAGCTAGAACGTGAAATGGGAATTAATTGTACAGGAAAGATTGTTATTGCCAGATATGGGAAGATTTTCAGAGGAAATAAGGTAATGCCTCTATATAAAAATGTTACTTTTGCCATCCTTCAGTTGATTTCAAGAGACTGAAACACTAACATGAAGCGTTCTGGAGATTTTAGCGTAACTGAGTTTTTAATAGAGCTATGTTCAAAGATATTTTTTTAGTAGGATGTATAAAATATATATTCAGTATGTATGTAATGCAACTATAGGATAAATTTAAATAAATTGGAAAATGCTACATATTTTTATATATGTTTGCATACTATAAATTGTTCCAAAATATTACTGAAATTATTGAGTAATACACTCTAAATCTGAACTAGACTGTCTTCACTTTTGGTTCTGCTGTGCTTTAAGATGCCTACTTTGGGTTTCTTTATAACAGTTTCTGTACATCAGGCAGAGACTATAGCTATATGCAGGTTATTTAAAATTCTGTATTTGTTCATTCAATGTCCCTATCTTATAAATATTTTTAAACTACAGATTTCTGCACATTTCCATGGCCTGACAAGGAAAGTACATAACTGTATGTGTACTTCAGGCATATACTCATGTTATTTCCTCAATATGGTTGGAAGAAAACAGTCTATTTTAAGTGTGTTTGGTTCTTTTGCACAAATTAGTTTGACTCTAATTTGAGCAGGACTATAATTTATATTTCTCAGTTACCTGAGGGTGTCAAACATTGAATCTTCTCACTGGAATGCCAGCTGTTATATGCTGTTGATTAATCTTCCGTGAACTTTTAAGTGAGTAACTCACTGGTTTATATACATAACAATTTCACCAGTGAAAAGTGTGAGTGTAACTCTTATTCTAGGTCAGATAATATTTTCACTAAATTGTTTGCCACTCTGAAAGATACTATCCGAATGGAAAAGATCTAAAAATTTGAAGAAGGTATTGCTGTATATAAATCTTTTATTTGAACTAAGTACAAACACCTCAGATTTACCAATATCTAGAGGGGCAGTTATACTGTGGTTTGTAAATGCCATGCCCTCATTGACACAAATGGATGATATGTCTGTTTTTATGGTAGTATTTCTGTTGACTGTTTATATATTGAAGAATTCAGTAGCCAGTGTAAAATCTAGAGAACTGTACCGTGATTTTACAACTTCCTAATGGTATGCAAGAATAGGAAAGAGGATGAAGATGAGTACTGTGTTTCCTAAAAAAGCCGTGGGATTTCCAAATTAAAATACCCAAATTTAGAACTGTTGAGAATTAGTTGTCCCTCAGTCACTATATATCACTCTCTTGCTTAGTGGCAGAACAGATTGTAATGTCAGATTGACATATATTTTCTCTCTCTCACTTTCCACCAACCAGGATTGTACAATAATAAAGTCTCATGAGAACAGGTTTGTTTTTAATCTAAACAGCATGCAGGTCAAACCTTCCACTGTAAGGTCTAAGCCTGATGAACAAACCTCTTTGGAGTTAGGCTTCCTCATACCCAAAGACAGTTTCAAACTCTTCAATAACAATCTTTCTGTGTAGTCTGAACCCTGAGATACATTAGGAGGTCTTTTAGGATAAATAAGGTAAATACATGACTAACTGAAAGATAAGGTTGCGTCTATGTGATATAGGTTTTTTCCATCCATCATGTGGACGTTTCAGTAGTCAGTTGATGGTATTAATCTGGGTGACAGAACAGAAACTCAGGTTATGCAGTAATACTGTGAAAGATATTTTTTTCTATTACCGCCGTTACCTCTTACATAAACTGCAAAGCAACAGCAAACCTCTTACTTTCATATGGGCCCTGATATCTGCATATGTATTTTCAGGAAACTTTATGATATGAGAGAATTATAGACCCAAGCACTGTAAAAGGCCCTGAGGAATAATCACAGTAATTTATAATACTTTCTTTTGCCCTATGAACTTTTGTGTCAAACTATAGAAGGACTGAATAGGGACTGGAGTTGTGCTTTGCAGGTGAAGAATGCTGAATTGGCAGGTGCCAAGGGAGTTATTCTGTACTCTGACCCTGCTGACTACTGTGCCCCAGGAGTAGATGCTTATCCAAATGGCTGGAACCTTCCAGGTGGTGGAGCCCAGCGTGGAAATGTATTAAACCTGAATGGGGCAGGGGATCCTCTGACACCAGGTTATCCTGCAAAAGGTGAGTGACAATGAAAAGTCATGCTTTGAGGGTCTGGTTTCAGGAAGGATGGGGAATGTAATGGGAATGTTCTTTAACTTGGAACAAAACACGTTTTTTCTTGGTCTTTCTGTAGTTCAAAAGAGGCAACTTTGGGCTTCATGTCAGTAGGGTGCTTTTGCAAATGGTGCATGAGAGAAAGTTAGAGGGTGTCAAGGGAGCCACACAGTGCGGTGCTGGGCTGCTTAACTTCACAGTTCACTCAGAGATCATAAGACAAGTATTCAACAGCTGAAACCCTAGTCTTTTCTTTCTGCTTCTCATCAGTAAGTCAGCAAGGAGCCGGCCTGCATAGCTCACAGGTTTCTTTGCTTTTGTAGTTTTTCTTTCTGCTTTTCCTCCACAGGAACCCCCACTGGTAGTTCTGAAAACTTTCAGGCTGGGACTCATGTCACCTGGCTACAGCTGAAGTTCCTGAGATGACCATTCCCCACTGGTTCATCGCCTTCATCTCATGCTTCCTTGTCTGCTTAGTTGAGCTCTGCCTAAGCTGTTTCATTTAGCACTTAACTCAGATAATTTTGGGTGAAAAGCATTAAGAACCATTCATGCCATCACTTGAGTCAGCGTATCAGAGAGAGGCAGTCACCTCAAGAGAAGTCCCTGTGACAGGGAAAGTTACCTGTAGCCAATACAACTTGATCTGGAAGGGGATACATGTTCACAACAGACGCACGGCAGGAGCATGAGGAAGATTTCTGGCTCTACATGCGAGAGTCAGCGGTCTCATAGATGAATACCTGTCTTCTTCCTTCAATAAGGGTCTCTGTGAATGTTGTATTAAGGAGGAAACTATTTCTTTTCCGTACCTGCTGGCTTGCAAACATCAAGTTTTGTCTACATTGTGAAAACTAAGATTCTCATTTGTAAAACCAAACCACTTTATTTGTATTTGAGCTCTGTCAGAACAAAACATAGACTTCATTCTGTTCACAAAACCAACAAAAATGAATATTCATTAGCCCAGTGCATAAGGTTTTATCTGCATCTCTTATCAACTGGTAACATTTTTTTAGTTCTGACTGGAATGTTCCAAGCATCAGACTTCAGGATCCCATTTTGCTCTTGTTCTTTCTCCGTGGCTTAGCAAGTTCCTTCCCATGGAGAGAAATATTTCTACCTAAAAGTATTTCAATGCAATAAAAAACAGACAATTTAAAAATCTACAGCCATCTCTAAATGCAAGACTGCAAACACTAACGGAGAATCTTAGTTTATCTCTGAAAATATGTTGATAAATGTTGAAGAATTAAATCACTGAAGAGATGTGAGCTCAACTTCGAGGAAAGTGAAATGATTAGCCCTGACTCTAGTGTTAGGACTGTGCTATGAACTGTACAAATTCCTTCTGAGAGCTGTAAATACAAAAATGTCTGTCTTTTGCTTTCAGAATACACCTACCGATTAGACAAAGCCAGTGGTGTAGGTCTCCCAAAAATTCCAGTTCATCCCATTGGCTATCATGATGCTGAGGTATTACTGCGGTAAGTACGTAGGAGGGATGAGGAATTTTAAGTAGACTGGTTTTTGGAAGTTATGAGAGTATTTGAAAAGAAAGGGAAGAGACTTTTGCACTATGCTTCTATTGTAGCTCTTCAGATAATATATGTTTATTTGTCATTAGGTTTTCTATAAGAGGTAAACATGTTGTCTATTACTACATATCAGATATGTGCAGAGTGATCTGGAAAGGATAATTTGTAATATATCATGATCAGTCATGTATACCAGAGTTATAAAAGTGTCTCTCTGCTTGATTAAAGGTAAAAATTTTTGAGGATGGCATGATACATGTCTTGTGAAAAACCACAAATGAAGTCATTCATTTTTCTAGGGATATACTTGCCAAGTGTATTTGATGGGACAATATCCATACTGTCCTCTGTTAAACAGTGCTTTCTCTCATCAGATATAATTATGTTGGGTAAATATGAGATGATGCTTGTAAAATAATATAATGACTCTGAGGGAGCTCTGGAGTCTTAAAAGGGATCTAATAGACATCTATGTGTAAGTAAGTATGCTTACTAAACATGCAAGTGACGTGAAGACAGGCTACCAGCCTGCCAGAGGACAGCATCAAAATTCATAATCATTTTAACACAAATCAAATATGTTCCCTGGAAAAAGTAAGCTGCGATTGAGTTGGTAAGTGTATTGTTTCCTTAAAAATGGAGCAGTAATCATCAGTATCAACTCTAGATATATGGAGCAGGAAATGCCAGTGTTGGCAACAGTATCATAGATAAGTGTTTACAGCAAGTGAATGTAATCTTGGTTGAGTATTGATATAGAAATTTTACATCTAAATTACCTGAGCAATCTTTCTGCTCTGTCTGATTCCTCTGTTTGAATATTGAATTAAAAAAATAATCTAACTTGGTTCTCTATGCAGGTTTCCCCTGAAGTATTGAAACTATTTTTATATGAGGCAGAATTTTACAGTCTTCTGTGGTTTTGCATATCTAATGCTCATTAAGGTTGTTCTAGTTTTTTTCCTATTTCCTCCCAAAGTTGAGTGGAGTATCATATCTCCAAACTGTCTGTTCTTTAAAACTTCATGGTCTTCACTGTGGTGAGGATAACTGCTCATAATGATAAAGGTATAGGTTAAAAATCATCTTTTTTCACTGTCAGCTAGTAGCAGTAGAGCAGATTAGTATGTTTAAATATCATACAGCTAGATATTTCTGTTTAATAAGTTAATAATTCTAGAATTTTTTTAATAGTTATGAGTGAAAGCTAAATCTCTCAAAATACTAGGTCCTTCTTTTCACTTTTGTCTTGAGAAGTTATAAGTTCTAGTTATTCCTGCTACTGTATTTTCATATAAAAAATATACCAAGGAAGACACACTGAAGCATTCTGTGCAGTAAAGCTTGACTGAAGTGTACTTTTACAGGGGACATTCTTTCATTTACAATATATTTTGCTTAATAAGAACCAGAACCTCAGCATACTTTTTAATATTTTTTAAAATGTTTCTCACAAGTTCATGTCAAAAATATAAATCCTTTAGAACAGATGAATAAGTGTCAGTGATTGTAATCCACTAAGTTACTGCAATTCCAGTTATGTTAACTGAGAGAAAACATCTAACCTTTGGCAATGGGGCAACAAAAGGTAGCTTGTACTGACCGTGTTTCTCCAATTTTACTCATACCTGAAACACAGCAGCACTCTCAGCGCTACTAGATTGAACAGTGTCCAGGGACAGGCACTGGAAGGCTTTGATGTTAAACTGTTAGAATGGCCAAAGATGCTAATTCAAATGCAAATGCTGTTCGAGGCAGTAAAAAGCTCCAGGGACCATTTACAAGAGCTTGTTTTTATGCAAAACCTTTGGAAGCTAACACTGTTTTCTAGGATAGCAATAGGCCATTCCAAGCTGATCTCAATACTCACAACTATTGCCCCATGTTAATTTAATAGTATTAATATAGCTATAAAGACAGATTATTCTCCTGTGGACGCTTGTAGTATAAATTGTCTACAACTGTCAAAGACTGTCACTGTAATCTATGTGTGCATAGGACCTAAAAAACCTGGTTTCTGGTTCCTCATTTGTTTGGTGATATTGTAAGATGTCTGTAAATACTAATGATTTTTTTTCATAATAGTAATATGGGAGGAGATGCACCACCGCATAGTAGCTGGAAAGGAAATTTGAGTGTCTCTTACAACATTGGTCCAGGTTTCACCACAAATTATTCTACAAGGTCAGTTTTATTTTATAAGGAAAGCGTGCTTGGGCTCAGAGGAAAACAGATGGAAGAATAGAATTTGACCAAAGATAGAGTAGTTGGGGTTATCCATATCGTTCTTTTGATTATGACCATTTCTTGGGCTGAAATGCACTCAGTGAAAATTTTCAGTAGATTTACGTTTTAATTAGGTGTATATGACTGAATTGCTTTAGTTTCCAGCTAGTTTTGAAGTAGTTTCATTTGAAAAGCATCTAGCCTTTGACAGACTATTTGATAAGACTCATTATCTTTTTGGGAACTAAATTTGTTTGTTTCTTAGTCATACTACATGAAAAATACTTTCTGAAAAATAAACTGACAACCCTTGAGGACGAATTGGTACACCTCCATCTAAGTGGTAGATAAACAAACAAAGTCTCTTGATGTAACTCTGTTTGTCTGATTTTCTGCTGTCTGAGGTGCCACATCAGTATTGACTGTCTTGGAGTCAGTACTGATTTGTACCAGCCTCTGGTTGATTAGAACTATTTACCTTTTCAACATTATGTGGTTTTCATTTTTCTGTCACTTTCCCAAATCTAAAATCTAGCTGCTAGCAAAAAATCTTTGAATTTAGAGTTCAGAGTCTGTTATCCATGTAAATCTTCTTGGCATCATTAACAGTACATAGCTTTCAATGGCTAAATGTTGTTCTCAATTGCACAAATATAAATCAAAAAAAACACCCAAAACTGAAATCTTTTGATATTTACTTTGGTTTAATGGAGGGTAAATTTGACCCAAATGATTTCCTTGCAGTTTATATCATATACTTTTGAAAGATGTCAAGATGTTTTATTACCTAATCTAGTGGAATTATTTTTTGGATTTTCTTCCTAATACATCAGGAAGGTGAAAATGCACATTCATAGCAACAATGAAGTAAGAAGGATTTACAATGTGATTGGTACCATCAGAGGTACAGTGGAACCAGGTAAAGTCATTTGTCTTCAGTGTAATGTGAGCATGCAGTGACCTCTAGATGCACTTCATAGTTACAGGGGGTGAAATGAAGAACATAATTTTGCCTGAAGTATTGTACTATATGATCATTGGTGTTGAAATATTTATTGCACCAGCTTTCATACGGTTCAGGGAATGTCAGCACTTTCGCTTGAAATGCTCATTTTCAAGGGGAAGTCAAAACCCGACAGAAATATTTGTCTTCAGGCAAGTAACTTTGATATTGAAAGAGTATTCTTAAGTGGGTGTTTTTCTCTATTAACATGGGAATGGATATTTTGCACTCCATCTGAAGACATCATATCCACCACTATTGACTTTTTGTCTGTCTTACAGTTTGATTTTAAACTCTAAAAAAACAAGTATATAGAAATCCCTAGGATGATAACTACCACTCTTCTCTGTTGCCTGAAACACAACTGTTAACCATATTATAGTAGTACAGAGATCTAATCTGCCTTAGATCTTATTAATCACATCTCTGTCCTGATGTGGACAACCCTTTTTATGACTGACTGTATGTATATTTAGAGAGATACTGCAATCAGCACTCCTTAATGTTGTGGGTTGGCATGCTGTGCAAACATAAGTAGTGGATCAGCTTTACCATGAAACACAGTATTGTAAAATTTGGAAAGATGATTCTGTCTTTAGAAGAAAGCTACACTATTTCTAATAATAGCAGTAACATTATGGAGTTTAAAAGAAATAAAAGTTCTATGGATCAGTTATTGTGTTTGACAAATTCTTTAGCACTGCCTGAAAACGCAAAAAAAATGTCTTTAGAGATTTAAAATGTCGTTTGCCTTTCTATCATGTATATTATAAATTATTGAGCTTTGTTGTGTGATACCTACATGGAAAATTAAAAATTACTTCCAATATTCTCTATGGCAGCAAAAAATATTTTCTAAGTAAACCTCAATAATTAATTTCTCTAGACAGATATGTAATCCTGGGAGGTCACCGCGATTCATGGGTATTTGGTGGCATTGATCCTCAGAGTGGGGCAGCTGTGGTTCATGAGATTGTGAGGAGCTTTGGAAAATTGAAAAGGAAAGGTAATGTAATGAAACAACATAGCACACCAATTCACTGCTCTCAGCAGTGCCCATTGATTTCACTAGGATTTAAGTATATGGTTAAAATTAAACATTTTATCTCTTGAATAAACATGCTACTCTGCAGTTGTTAATTAGTTGCAGTTACAACATTGGTGTATGTGAGGTACTTGTGCTCAAGCGAAAGTACGCTTAAAAGAAAGCAAAACACAAAGTGTTGAAATAAATATGTTTAAGTACAGTTGATTACGTTATATTTGAGGCTGGTCAGATTGGTTGTTTCAGTGGTCCTATACAATTGATACCGTGATGGACTGATCAAAGCTTCATCAGGGCAACATTGTCAGCACTTGACTACACTTCGGGGACTGACCCAAGTATAAGTAAACCATGTCTGTGTGATGCAGAGTGAGCTGTGCAAATGTAGTAGGAGGTAATGGTTAAAAATACTCTGTTACATTAAAGTAGGAACAAATGTCAACTGTACCAAGTTTCTGCTACTGTCAGAGCAAATGCTATCTCCCTATCTCCCTATGGAAAGAAGCTTGGACTTAACTCAAATACTGTGCTAGAGGAGCTTTTTTGCCTACCCATTAAACTTAAAACCTATTGACATTTATTTTTGTTTCCATTCCCTCCCGCTTATTGGATATCTGATGAAATCTGATGCAACTGTCTTTGGAATGCAAGCTGAAAAAAAATAAAAATAAGGAAAAGAAAGAGCAGAAGCAAAGAAGAAAAGTTTCCAGTAGCTTCAAAGAAAACTTTGGGCAAAGATACAGAGGCAGGGCGATAAAGGCAGTTACATTTCTCATTTGGTCTGGGTTTAAATTGAATGCAGAACTTCAAGTGAAAAATCTTTGTTTTGAGGGTGATCCGTCAAAGTTACAGGGAATACCTTAGGATTTGAAACATGGCATTTGAGAGACAGGTCAAAGAAATTCAGCAATAGATATGAAAACATACTAAATGCTTTTCTGTCAAAGTAAATACCGCTATACAATGTGTACTGAATTGAGCACAGGAAAAAAATAAAGGAAAAAGCTTTCTTTACAAAATTTGTGCACACATACATTATTTTTCCTTGTTCAAAGTTTGAAACTCTAGAAAATTTTCCTGCAATTAAAGCTAAGAGGAGAAAAAGAATACATTATTTGGCACAACATTGAAGTATGAGTAAGACTGCTACAAAATTAGCGAACCATTATTAGATTAGTGAAGACATTTGTGTTAAAGTTCCTTAAACACACTTCTTTCCATACAGATCAGGATGAAAGATGAGCCCTCTAAAATGACATTTGTTTTCACATGAGTTATCATGTAACAAGCAGTCTTTATTTCCCTAATACAATTTTCATGCTCTTTTGTGGCAGGATGGAGGCCAAGGAGAACAGTGATATTTGCAAGCTGGGATGCAGAGGAATTTGGTTTGTTAGGATCGACAGAATGGGCTGAGGTAAACCAGCAGTCTTCATAGAGAAACATTCACAGTGGCAGATCTTTGAGAACTCTGTACCAGAATGTAACACTTGTTCTCCCTTTGCATCCCTCACTCTTCCTTACACACACATGCACACACACTCTTAAATTTCTCTTTGAACTGCCAAGAATATGATGCCTTTCTCTAAAACAGCAGTTACTTCTATGGATGGGAAAACAGTTCTCAGGGAAAGTAAGTTCTTCCTCTTTTCCTTCTCATAGGAAAATGCCAAAGTATTGCAAGCACGAGGAGTGGCTTATATCAATGCAGATTCCTCCATTGAAGGTACGTAGTTTTGGCTTGTGTTTTACAGGAATAGTGATTGTATATACAACTGACTGGGAGGCATTTTGGCTTGGAGATCCATGAGAGCTTCATGTGATAATGTTATTGTGTTAGTTTGGGAGTAGATATGGGTGAAGCCAAGACTTAGAACCATAAAATATCCTTCAGATACTTCTGTTACTTCAGGGAGAAAGTCCACTGCAATAACTTTAACATTTGGGAAGTCATGAGAGGGGACAAGCAGTGTTGTACCCCTGTCAGCAGTTCTATGACGACTCTTTTAGAGTGAGCATCTTGTCGTATGTGTAATAAACATAGGGACATAAGAAAAGCTTTTAAGTGTTGCTTCAAAAGCTGGGCTGTAATTCTTCCTAACCAATACAAATATGCTGACAAAATCAAAGGAGAACTCTTCTACAGAAAGAATGAACTTGTTCCTTGTAGATAGTGTAGTTCTCTAGTCTCTTTCTTATTAACAAATAATGGCATGAGGTTTCTGCTGAGTAGAACTTGCTTCTTTGGATAAATACTTTTTTTCTGTTTTTTTCAGGAAACTACACACTGCGAGTGGATTGCACACCACTGATGTACAGGCTGGTGTACAGTCTGACTAAAGAGGTAATACAGCTTGAAATTTTTATCCAGCATCTTCAGTGCTTCCTTAGTGGATGGCATTCTGTGCATAAAATATGATGTCAGATGTTTCTTTCTTTTCTAACGTTTTTCTAACATTTTTCAAGTTAATTCCTAAGTAACTGGAGCTTCTTCTCAGGAGTAGCAAAGGGATTTCAAGCTTATAACTTGAAATTATTCGCGATTCAGGATTAGGAGATTTTTCTACTCCTTCTGTGAAAGTAGTCCTTCTAAGATCAAAAGAATTAAAAATTGCTATAAGCCAGAGCATGGAAACAAGTACAAACCTATCCAGCTACTAGAGTGCCCATGACATTGGGAGATCCAGACTCCCTTTATGCAGGGCAAGAAATTAGGCTTGCTACAGTGTCGTTTTTATCATGATATGACAGGTTTGATCAATGTGCTCAGTTCCAGTGTGCATTGTTAGATATTCATTGGCTTTGACTGTGATGCTCTCACGCATATACGTGTGGCACACAAAGTTAAAAGATAGGGACCTTTCTCAGGAAATAGTCTCACCATCTTAATTGTAAGATATTCCTTGCTTTGAGAGTGAGTCTTAGACTGGCACTACAGACTTTTTATTCTGTGGCTTTTTCTGTGTGAGTGTTTTATACACAACGTACATCAATTAATGTATAAGTGCTGTAGATCTACTACATCTGTCTTAATCGGCTGTATATATTGAGTCATCTGTTTATTTCAGGGTCAGTAGTTTGTTATCTCTTGGAAGCTGGCATTGGACTCGTACAAAAGTAAAGCAAATGTAGTGATTCAGTATAATCATTTTGGGGCAATTGAAACACAACAAATAAAATTTACCTGTTTTAAAACTAGGTGCCCAGATAAAGATATTTCTGTTGTGAACTGCGGAATAGCTGATCACCTGCAGTTCCCATGGTAACCTATGTTAAGCACAGGTGTTCAGAACAGTCAGAAAAACAGGTCAGTGGAGCCTCGGTGTGGACACCAAGAGGCATTGTTAAAATGTTGAACTAAATACCAGTAAACATGGTGGTGTAACTCTTTCTGACTCTGGGAAGCAGAAACAAAGTGTGATGAATGCATGTAACCACAGCTTGTTGGCAACTGGTCTATAAAGAGAATGCTGATCAGAAAGCAGGTCCCATCTGATCTCATCCAAAGTTAATCTGTGGCAAAAAGTGTTAATGCTGTTAATACTGTTCTATGAACAATTAGCTTTGTGACTAAAAATTCAGACATATTAGATTTATTTTGATTCTGATTGTGCAGTAATTCTGAGATAGTAGATACAGATATTGATAATAGAATAAATATTAATGATCTTTAATAGATTAAATATAATAAAACCTCAGCAGCCCACTGATAAAGAAGAAAGATGAAAAGATACCCACAGTGTTTAGCCTGCTCAGTTATCTGGAAAGTAGTGAGATTAATTTATATGAACTTTAGGACGACCGTGAATTGATGACATAAACACCAAATACTGTACACTTTGCCCTTCTGAGTTTACTGCTGCATCCATGAAAATAATTTACGTGGACTAAACCAAGGTAAAACAGTTTTAAATTAAACCAGGACAAACTTGAAATTTCCTGCCAAAGTGAAATAAAATGTTTTGGTTTTGTGAAGGATTTTTATGTTGAATATTTAATTTAAATGGCTGAAAAACTCATAAAGAAATATCAGAATGTAAATATCGACTTTATTTTTTCCAGTGTTTTCTTCCATCTAAAATTGCCTATTTTTTGCAAACAAACTGTTCTTCTAGAAAATGGTATGTATTTGAAATGTTAGAATGGAAATGCAAAAAGGTTGACTCAAAACTGTGGCTTATTTATTGCCCTAAGCCATGGACTTTATGCGATGACAGGTTGTAGATTTGTTGCTTGGTAACATTTAAAATTCTACCCTTTGTCTTTTTATATGATATATACTTTCTAGATACCAAGTCCCGATGAGGGTTTTGAAGGAAAATCTCTTTATGAGAGCTGGTATGAGAAAAATCCATCCAGAGAAAATAAAGAGGTCCCCAGGTCAGTGACAAAACCCCCAACAATATAGCAGAAGTCATTATAATTTGAAGTGTGTGTTTTTTAAAAAATATCCACTTGAAAAACTGAGCACCTGAAAGAAAAAGTGTGATTCTCAGCTGGTATAAATTTCAGAGATTTGTTGATTGCAGCTGATATACTATTGTACAACAGTTTTGTGAACTTGCTTTTTTAGCATGAAGAGGAGGCTTTGTATATGAAAAGTAAAGTCTTCAGGTAGTTCATAGAGATTTAGACAAAATAAGGATAGTATGTACAAACCAGTGGCAGGCACGCGAGATGCTAACACAGAAGCTTTCCCTTGCATTTTCTTCCAGTCTTCTGAAAGACCTCTGAATTTGGGTGGCTGGGGAGCCCACCAGGTAGGATTTTGACACTGTCCTTCAAATTTAGCAGGGTTTCTTTACAAAATCTCAAAGATTGATTTTATTCCACGGAGCCATGCTAGTACTGTTGTGATTTGTCTGAGCTGAGAGCTTGGGATAGTGGAAGTTCAGCAAGAAGATCATTGGGTCTTCTTAATGATTCAAGACCATGAGTTAAATTCTGCTCTTGTGAGTTTGATTTCTCTGATCCCGAGAATGATGACTTTGCTCCTCTGAGAATGGAATAGATAAGGTGCATGTAATGTAGGGGTCACAGACAATTCATGGAATATTGACAGAAGTAGCATACTAGGGAAACACTGTCTAATGACTGCAACTGCTGAATAAATAATTGCCATAGTACTCAGAAGCAAAGTAAAATTATACTTTAAGTATTGTCACTCAAAGCATTTTCCTCTTTCTTGTTAAAAGAATAAATAAACTGGGTTCTGGCAATGACTTTGAAGTCTTTTTTCAACGTCTTGGCATCGCTTCAGGCAGAGCACGTTACAGTAAAAATTGGGTAAGCCTGTGTCTTTGTAATTTTGTCTTTCCTGTAACTGCCTGGATAATATCACCTCTAATTGAGCTATTTAGACTGCTAGCTTTTTGCAGTAGTTCACTTTAGTGTATCAGAGTGGGGTCCCAGTTCATTACTAGGACTCTATTTACTCCTACAACACAAATATTTAGTAAATAGGAATAGTCAGCTTGGTGTTAGTCAGAGAAAAGGACCTTTACTCATGGTAAATGAATGGACTCCAGATTACCAATGGTCGATTAAAACTTATGAGTGGCTTTTGAATTATTTGTAATAACTTATGCAGTTTTGAATTCAAAATGGTTCTGGTTTTTGGAAAATATGGGTTTTACTTTGGAGCATACTGTGAGATGAGACTAACTGAGAAATGTTCAAGGAGCAATCTATTCAATGTCAACAGCAAGTTGAACACGAGCCAACAGTGTGCCCTGGCAGCCAAGAGGGCCAACTGTGTCCTGGGTGCATCCAGCACAGCATTGCCAGCGGGTCGAGGGAGTGGGTTGTCCCACTCTGCTCTGCACTGGTGAGGCCCCACCTCGAGTACTGAGTGCGGTTTTGGGCACCACAGTGTAAAAAGGACATCAAACTACTGGAGAGTGTCCAGAGGAGGCCACAAAGCTGGTGAAGGTTCTAGAGGGAAGTCATATGAGTACTGGCTGAAGTCACTTGTTCTGTTCAGCCTGGAGAAGAGGAGACTCAGAGGGGATCTCGAAGCTGTTTACTGCCTTCTCACAAGGCAGGGAGGTGAAACAGGTGCTGATCTCTCTTGTGACCTATGATAGGACTGGAGGTAATGGCAGGAAGATATACCAGGAGAGGTTTAGATTGGTTATTAGGAAGAGGTTCTTCCCCAGCGAGTGGGAGAGCACTGACTGGAACAGCTCCCCAGTGAAGTAGTCATGGCACTGAGTCTGCCAGCATTCAAGAAGCGTTTGGACAATGCCCTCACTCACATGGTGTGAATGTTGGGAGTGTCCTGTGTAGGGATAGGAGTTGGACCTGATGATCCTTTTGTGTCCCTTTCAACTCGGATAATTCTATGATTCTATGCAGTCTTTGCCCCTGAAAAGGCATATCCAAAGACATAAACAGAAATTACTGTTGAGATCCAAGCAAAGAGACAAAGGGCAAACTCACCTTAATTTAGCCAACTGTTATGTGTCTGTTCTTACCTATTTTCTTTAGGCTCTGTATATTGTTAGTGGAGAGAGATCTCTCCAAATGACCATTCACCTCATCATAGGTTGATGTCTCAGAGAGCCACCACTGGCCATTCTCATTTGACAGTCTGTAGTGGCTACATAGGATTAGTGTGACCTGAAAACTTAACCTTGCAGTGTCTTGAATTGCACAAGGTTTTCAAGCAAAGCTGAAGTATCCAGAGCTGAATAAGGGTTTTGTTTGAATTTGTTTGTTTCAGAATGTAGAAAAATATAGCAGCTATCCAGTCTACCACAGTGTCTATGAAACCTATGAAATTGTGGAGAGGTTTTATGATCCCACTTTCAAGAATCATCTGACAGTAGCTCAGGTACGGGGAGGGCTGGTGTTTGAACTGGCCAACTCCGTTGTGCTTCCATTCGACTGTAGAGATTATGCATCAGCTGTGAGCAACTATGCTCACATCATCTATAATTTGTCAAGGAACCATGAAGAGAAACTTGCAACATACAGTGTATCCTTTGGTATGTACAGTCTTTCATTACACTCCTCTGTTAATGCTAGTAGTGCCTTATCTTAATGTCTTAGTCATGACCTGGTATTTACTTTGTGCTGTACAAACAGTAAACAAATCTGGAGCCACACCCTCCAAAAATTTGGAATTTGAGTATTTTGTCACTACTATGCCTGTGTAGAGACTATGCTTCTTCCAAGTAGAGCTAACATAGTCACGTGTTCTTTGACCTGTGTATGGTTCACTCATGTTGGCAACAAGATGTCTTTGTCTTGGTCCCTAAAAAAAAAATCACACTGCTTTGCAGCTTATGATGTTGCATAATTCTCTGTCCAACATTGAGCATAGGATCATGGAATAATTCAGGTTAGAAGGAACCCGAGGAGGTCTCTATGTCAACCTGCCCAAGGCAGGGTCAGGTCTGAGGTCAAACCAGGTTGCTCAGTGCTTTATCCCATCTGGTCTTGAAAAATTTCGAGAACAGAGAGTACAGAACCTCTCTGGACCACAGTTCTTGACTGTCCTCAGGGTAAAAAATTCTCCTTATATCCAGTCAGAACTTCTCTTGTTTCAGGTTATGGGCACATGATGGCAAGCACAAGCACTATCAGAAATTTGCCTATAGGTTTGGTCAGGCAGGAACGGTTCTTCCCTGTACCGCAACAGGGATCTTGTACTGACATATGAAATTTTATTTCATCTTATACAAATTCACAATATGCCTCCTGCCTGAGAAGTCTGTATTTTATTGGCAACATTACATGGTATGAATACTTAGGACTTGGAGGATAATGAACAATATCAGGTACGTGTGTGCATACACACATACACTGGATGTCTTTTTCAAAACTTTGTATGTGGGGAGGGATGTACCAGTAATGGACAGGTTGTTGAGAGTTCTAAAATCCCAGACCTACCTGAACAGACTGGTTCTGGAAATCCATGCTCTAGTTTTTGATATTTCTGTACATGCTTTAAGTAGCAAATGATCAATGATATTCACAAAAAATACTGATCTCTATTGTCTCCAAGGCAAGTTTTCACACAGAAGATCTTAAGAATTTGAAGTTTAAATACTTCCTTCCTCTCCTTCCAGATGCTCTCTTCTCAGCTGTGAAGAATTTTACAGAAGTTGCTGTTAGTTTTCATGAAAGATTGGAACAAATAGATATCAATAAGTAAGTGTAACTCTTTTTCTTCCAGTCAAATACTCCATGTAGTCCTCTCAGCTCACATGGCAGAGTTTCCACTTGCCTTTAGTTCCTTGAATAACTTTGATGACAAATGACTGTTAGTAATTTGTTTTATTATAAGTCCTTATGAAATCTTGTCTTTAAGGATCTGGTTACTCTAGCAAACAAAGTGTAGAAATGTTGAATTAGTGGACATCAGAGACATTGCAGAGCCTGGGAATCTAGACATGTTAACTTCAAAAAGTGTTCAAGCTAATTAGTCTATAATAGCTAAACCAAAAATAGCTAAATGAAATAGCCAAAGGAATAGCTGCACTATGACTGTAGTTGTGGCAAGCTTTTTGATGAGCTTTCAAAAAATTCTGTGCATGTCCTATGCCAAAAGGCCTAATTTGCACATGACTTAATTCTTAAATTATTCTCTGTAGGCCATGCCCAGAATGAGAAACCAAACTTCCTTTTATATATGCATGTGTATGTTCCGTCTCTTGGGAGGAATCTCATTTCACCATATGCTTACCCTTTGGAAGACTACATGAGAAGAAAAGCCAGATTTTTAATGGCAGCTACTTTCAAGATAAATGCGTTAACAATATTTTCTTATGTAAAATATGACATTTCTGACATACGACATGTATGTGACATTTTCAAAATTATTTCATTGATGCATGTCTTAAACCGGAGCATTAATTCAGCAAGCCATTTTTGTTTTCCATTTACACCAATTTATCTTAAAACAGTTTCACTGACAATAGTAGAGTTACTCCAGGCTAGCTGTGATAAAAATTTTACCATTTTTCTTGGTGAATACCTTTGAAGTTCTACAATGAGTTACTTCAGATGTAGACTTCCAGACTCCTCTTCACAGTTCTTTTGTTTGTTAAGCATTAGTAGTATACTCAGAGCTATTCAAAGCACATGGACACAGATGGTTTCTGCTCTAGGGAATTTACAATCTGCTGTCAGAAAAAAACAATTCTTGGATGATTCAAAAGATGATTCTAACATCACAAGGTTCCTGTTTCTCAGATGTTGTGGTTTTACATAAAAATAAATGTGATGTTATTGAAGTAATTTGCAGCTGGCTGGGTTGGTGGAAAACAGAGTTCTTAGAAAATTGTTGTAGAAAAGAGAATGATCTGCCTAAGCATCTCGATGAAAAGGAGATAAAGGAGTAAGATATAACATGAGAGAAAATACCTGAAAGTTCTGTCTTCCTTGGGACTATTCCTTGGCCTTTAAAAGCAGCTTTAAGAGACTTCCATGTTATTAGCCAGAATATCTCACAGTATAGATCAGCATAATTGCATGGAACAGGTTAGCTGACATGAGCTGTCTTGTGGGTTATACTTTTAAGTTCAGTATCTTGGATCTACTGCCCTTCATAGATCCAGAGTTGTGTACATTGGGGTATGACATGAGCGTTAACACATTCCTCTTTTCTTTTTAGCCTACTTGCTGTCAGAACAGTAAATGATCAGCTCATGTTTCTAGAAAGGGCTTTCATCGATCCTCTTGGATTACCTGGTAGGCCATTCTATAGGTAAGAAAGGCTTATTTCTCACTTCCTACCATGGGCCCTATGAAAATTCCTTTAAGGTCCATGGGTCTCTAAATGGAATTGTAATGATTTTATTAAACATGGTAAAAGTAGATTAAACAGGACAAATAAGATTGCAAAGGGAAAACAACATTAGGGAATACTTCAGTGAGATACACTGTACAGAATGAGGAGGAGTCCTATTGGAAGCCTATTAAAACCAGTAAACCCATTTATATTGATTTTCATTGCCTTCTAAACAGATCTAAAATTTTGGCCCTGGACTCAGTTCAACTAATTTCAGTGACAAAACATATTTAGGAAGTTATTATGATTTGGAAGTGAAATAGGGTATAATTTAAGTATCTGCAGTTTTATTGATTATAGCAGGACAGTCGCGCTAGGAAACACAGAGTAGAGTGTAGTACTTCAACAGCAGTAAAGCGAGTTTAGTATTTCTCTCATCTAGTTCAAGAAGTAAATCTTGTTTGAGAGAGGCAGAATAGTAAGGTCAAGTCTAGCTTTTTGATCCTCTACCAGTCTGCACAATTCCGAACAGTAATCTTTCCACTTTCCACCAGAAGTAAATTTAGAAAGAGAATTTAAGATTTACAATTGTTGTATCTCTCATAGCTTCTGATAAAAATCTATAAAGAACAGTCTCTTTTTAAAGCATCGGCTTTCGTGCCTCAAAGCAAGCCTGTATCTGTTGGAGATGTATATATCTGTGAGAAAAGAAGCTGTTTGTTTTTTTTTTATCTTTCCATTTCATCTAAAATGAGGGAAAGATAAATACATTTGTCAATCTTATCTCAAGTCTTCTTAGCTACAAAGTTTTGTAATTCACATGGAATAATGTAACCCATGTAATTTTCTTGCTTTGTAGATTACAGTTACTATTGCTGCAATAATCTTATTTGCTTACATCTTCGCTGTCAAGAATTTAACACATGATACAAAACCAGATACGTTTTATTCGGAAAATAACATTTTTTATTTTCCTAACACAGAATATTGTTATTTTTTTCCCCTCAATTTGCCTACAGACATGTTATCTTTGCTCCAAGCAGTCACAACAAGTACGCAGGAGAATCATTCCCAGGGATCTATGATGCCATGTTTGATATTAAAAGCAAAGCTGATCAACATGAAGCCTGGGAAGAAGTAAAGAGGCAGATTTCCATTGCAGCCTTCACTGTACAGGCAGCAGCAGAAACACTGAAAGAAGTAGCCTAAATATCAACAACATAATCATCAACGAAGACAACATATGACAGTTTGCAGGAGCCTTAAAACCAGAGCAATTAAAAACAACTATTACAAAAACAAAATTTTAAATCTTGTTCTTTGCAAATAATATACCCAAGCAGAATGCATTTAACGATATTAACAAGGTAATATACTCCCTTCGGAGACCTCCGGCTAGATATACATTCTCAAGTGAAAAAATTTAATGTTTTCTCTCCACTTCATATTTTAAGAATTACTAATCATTGACTTTATTTTCAGAGCTTTGAATTTTGCTAGCTTGATTATTATAACACTACTCATAGTGCATTAGGAAACCAGAAGTCATTTCATGTTTCTATAAGTTTCCAACTTTGTTGTTGAATTTCTAGTATTTACCTTGGAGTTGCAAAATTTTACTCCAAGATAGCCCTTTCAGCTCTTCTTTTATACAAAGAATCACATATGAAGGAAAACTGTCACATATTGTGTGAAGGGTGTATGATTATTATAACAAGTTTTGGGTAGCAGCCCAGGATACTCATCCATGATGTTCTTCTTTTCCCATACTGAGTCTTGCAGCCATTCACAAATCAAATTTAAGCAAGAAGCCCTCTAGTCACCTGAGTGAAAGCAAGGCAATACATCTTGTCAGATGTATAATCATCTCACAAAATGTCTTTCAAGATAAGACCTACTTTCATTTGTTTGTTCAAAATCTACCACTGCTATGTCCATATCAAGACATTTTTAATATGAACACAGTTAGAAGCAAAGAAAATTTATCATGTCCTTAGTTTGAAAGGGTAACAAGTTATTACCCTCATTGTGGAGTCTGTATTTCTGATTTTGGTGTGAAGCTTCCTCCTATGATCAAAAGACTACAATGGGACAACAGACATCAGGGAAGACTCAGCAAATCAAGTCCTTTCATCTGACACTCTGCCACTGGAGGATTACTAAGCTCTTGCACAGCAAATATTTTGTGTAGTTTCGTCTGCCGTTTTGCTCAGGCCTCTCCTGTGTCTTAGAAGGCTATTCCATGATCTGATGGTTTTCAGTGTCATGGTAGATTTTTTCTTTTCTCTAAGACCTTGTTTGTTCACAAATATTTCTACTTTTGATATTAAAACCCTTTAGGCAAGTTACTATGGTTAAGTCATTATTTTACTTAACTGTTGGTGTTTCTCATGCAATAATCTGTTTTATCAGATAGTGGGAAATGCTCTTACAGCCACAGATATTGTTCAGTTATTTTTGCATTTTTATGAAATTGGAATAAAACCATGGAGTCATCTTCTCCCAAGTCTGGTTGTGCTGATGGGAGACATTGCTGTCTCTGGCTTTGATCACTGCTGTCTGCTTCACTGCTCCTTTTGCCAATGGAGAATTCATTACGATGTTCTATAATCCACCTCTAGCAAAATGAGACAGGTTTGTTTAGATCATCATTTAGGTTAACTGAGAGGACTTTGTTTGGAGCCACCAAGGGAGTGATAACACAAATCCGCCATGCAGAGGGAGGTTCTCACCATGCAGCTTCTCTTGACCAGGTGGATAAAAAAAGAGTATTTTTCTATAACTAAGAGAATGAACTGAAGCACTAGACTCCAAAAGTGTGGAGATCTTTCCCTAAATGACCTGTAAGCTTCTTCAGCAACTATTTATCTCAGCCCAAGCAATACAAATTTTCAATCTTTGGCCTAACCATAGCATTGTTTCATTTAAATTTAACTAAGTCCCTTTTTGACAATAGCTAGCAGATAATATACAATGTCAGGGGCCAGGACCTCATAAAATACAGAAATCCTTCTACTCTGCATCTATTAAACAAAAACTAATAAAAAAAATCTGTGGGCTGTCCCCTAACCAATGCAGGGAATATGATATAGGGACAGAAGTTGTCTCTCTCTCCTATTGATTCTGTTCCCCTGCACACAAAAAATTCAAAGCTAACTGGTCCAGAGAGAGGAAGCACCAATAACACTGTTTGTAACACTTTGGTTTACGTAATGGTTTCATAAGGTGGGATTCAAACCCTCAAGTTTCACCTTCCAGATTTGGGTGTGCTTTTTGACCCAACATTGTTCACTGCATATGCAAGTTGTAGAAGTCAAATTTTAAAAGCAAATGAAGCTTTACTTAATTTTTTTGAGAGAAGATCCTCTTTCCCCAAGCCCTAACCCAGACATTTACCAAAGGGATTTGAAGTCAAAGACACTGTGCTCCATGCTATCAAGGCGGGTGCTTCCCCAGTCATTTATCAGCGTGAAGATTTTCTTATCTCCATTCTGGGAAACATAATACTTGGCACTGATTCCTCTTGAGACAGCCACTGTGATCCTTATCCTTAGCTTATGTGGTATCATCTTCGATGTTACTGGCCCCACTACAGAAAACCACCACAATTAACAAAGTTGTTACGACAAACCAGGACTCATTTTATTTTTCTTCATTATACTGGGCTGCAACTTGTGCGTGTTCAACAGCTGCTTTAAAAGCTCCTAGGACATCTTTGTATCTTTATCTAGGACTTGCTGAGAGAGGGGAAGACAAACAGGAGGTGGAAATAATGACAGCATGACAGGTATTACATGGTGAGCTGTCTGCACTTGTGTGCACCTCAAACTCCGTTTTTTCTGTAATGAAGGAAGCACAGGTATTTAGTTGTGCAAGCCCTAAGTTAGACATGACAGCATCTAGCATTTAAACACTTTATGGCCCGTTCTGAAGTTCTTCATCCATTCTTAAATTTAAAATAAAGATGCTTTTCAGTCTTCAGGAACTTCTATGGAAATCCTGAGAAGAACATTCTACTCCCTAAATAATTTATTTGTCAGTCTTCTATGAAGTCCAGATATAGACACTGCAGCCTCAAAGGGTATTCTATATAGAAGTGGCTGATATCATTACTGGACAGCAAAAGGCAAAGCTATGCAGCTAATTACTGAAGCTACGTGATTTGTAGTCAGCTGTCCAAACCATATGGCAAAATATTTGCATGGATGCATATACAATTGCTTCTTATATGTGTCACTAGGAATATGAGTTCTAAACAAAAGACCAGAAATTAAAGAATAATTGTTTATGCACCGAGAAATATCATTTTGCATGACTCATTTACTAGGGTGACACAAAGAAGCAAGATCACATTTGATATTTATGAAAAAAGTCAGGCCAATTGTTGTGTGTCAATGAATGAGGACATCCAGTTCCTACCATTCAGGGGGGAACAATGGTTAAAGAAGTCATATGCGTTGGAACCTCTGTCTGTTAATATGTTCTTGCAAGTTTTGTAACTGCACTGAGAAACAATTCCGATCCTTTGAGTCTTAGAGCTCAAAAAGTTGCCTGAACCAGACACATGAGCAAGGAGATGTAGGCTATGAAGGAGTCTAGTAAGAAAAGGCAAATAATGAGAAGACTTATACAGGAGTATTTATTTTTAAGCATCTGTGGTTTTGTTAGTTCTGTCAGGGTACCTCAGGGGCATAGTTATTAGCTAACTCAGGCCCTGAGTGTGAAACCCTTTTCTGTACAGGAAGTCAAGATAAGGCGTCTGCGCTAATTCTCCTTCAGCAAAGTCAAATTACGAGCAACATAAAAAAAGTATTTGTTATTTTAGACTTGTACAGTGACTTGAAATTCACACTTAAAACTGCCAAGTGCTGTTGACCAGATTAGCTGGTTTGACTCTCAGGCTTTGATATTATTCCATAGTAATTGGCCAACAAAGACTGTTGAGCAAAGTAAAAAGAATAATTTAATTTTTAGCAGGAATGAAAACCAAAATCAACTAAGTATGTTGAATTCAAAGTTTATTGCTCACCTACCATGAGCCAGTTCTTCATGTAACTGCAGATGTTTTCAGCTTGAGATTGCTATTACACAGTTGTTTACTATAATCAACTTTCAGTTCTTTTATTTTCTAAATATGCTGGAATTAATACTTGGAAGAACTAACATCTTAATTCCAGGCAGCTCTTTGCAAACACTCATTTGACTTTTACCATTACTGCAGACAAACTCACAGAGTCTCTGGCTTATATACAGCAGTGGATGACTTAATTACAAGAGCTTTAGGAAGCAGAGGGAGAAACGTAGCTGGCACTGTGGCATTTTTGAGAGCATCTTTTCCAATATGAGCAATTACATTAAAGAATCTGGAGATGAAATGTAAAAGGAACAATATTTTTTGCAGAAAGTACATCCTTCCATATGATCACAAGTTGGATGCTGTCAAAATTTTCCAAAGAACTCCATACAATTCTATGCACTTATTCTGAATCAAAGGAAATGAAAGCATACCCATGTATGGAAAAGGTAGAAACTATACTTGTATTAAAATGAATCCTTTCTTTCATGAAACCAGAAATGTCAGTGTTACTTCGACTGGAAAGTCTGTTGACCTGGCAGTGTAATTTTTAAATTAAGATGCTGTTGACAAAAGTATTACTTCAAGTGTTGTTTTACCTGGGACAGAGCAATCGCTGATAGTCAAGATCTTTGAGATGGGAGCTGTGCTCATCTCTGCTTTTAGGAGCAGCTTGAAATGTGCTGCTGAACTACAGACGATATCACGGTGGAGTAGAACAGCCAAGTCTCACAGCTGGAGTCAGAGCAAATTGTATCTTTCACTTGATGGACAGCAGCTCTCCTGGGCAGGGGCTTGTAACAAAAGGAAGAATATACACAATCACAGGATCATAAGATTGGAAGAGAACTTGGGAGGTCTCTAGTCCTAATTCCTCAAAGCAGGATAAACTCCAAGGTCAGACCAGGCTGCACCGAGTTTTATCAAGTCCAGTCTTGAAAAGCTCCAAGTATGGAGACCACATAACCTCCATGTGCAACACATTCCAGTATTTCACTGCCCTCATGACAGAAAAGCTTTTCCTTATGTGCAGATGGAATGTTTTGTCATTTCAGTTTATGACTTGTTTCTCACCCTCGTGCTGTGCACCACTGAAGAGGCTGGCTCTGTCTTCTTGAGAAGATTCTTGTACATGCTGGAAGGTGTCGTTTGGTTTATGTTCAATGCACAGTCCTTTACTCTTTCTGCCTCACTGAGTACATTCCTCTTGCAGAAGAGTTAAAGTGTGTAAGCTGAACCTGTCAGCTGTAAGCAATGTAAACTTTATTTCAGCTGGAATCTGATAATGAATTAGTGAAGTTCAAGATAGCAGAGATGCCAACTCAAAACATTAAAATCTACGACCCTTTTAATCTAATGGTAGTCATATAGACTGCAGAGGCCATGAGAGAGTTCTGGGGGACTGTGCAGCTGGCACATTCAGAACAAAGCTACTGATTTGAAATTGCAGTTGAGCATTTCCCTGTTGTTTTTCCTGCAAGACCTGCCTTCCCCACAGACTACGGCCCTTTGCTCTCTGAAGCCACAAGTCCAGCCCTTAGTCAAACAACAGCAAAACAGCAGCATATCTATATTACTGTAGGTATTAACCTTTGCAGCCCAGTTGCTGAAGAGCTACAACCTACAATTTACAGCCTCTGGTGTTCATTCTGTATATTATTTATTTTTCTGTACAGTTATTTGTTTTACTAATTAACTGCATACCATAATTATGCATTCAACACACAAAGACATGCTAGTTTTGCATTCGGCATGTGTATCCTTGCTGTTTTTGGAGTTTTTCTATTTTACCAGGGATGTTTGGGTTTTTTTTTTAACTAAGTAGAATATGTGTACCTACCTGCATGTTCTGCTGGCTTCAGCTGAACCTCACTCTTTTTCTTTCACTCTCAACATGAGCAGATCTTGCTACTCCTGAGCTCAATATGAGGCCTAATGCAGTAACTGGTATCTTCCTTGCTAGATTTGAAAATTATTTTTAAAGAAGTACTGTGTGTTAAGGAGTTAGTTTGTGATTTGGATCTTTTTTGCAGTTTTGTCACCTGGTCTGAGAAAAGAAATCTCTTTTCTTACTAAACTTTTCACATTTACTTGTCTTGAAGAGTTTTTGTGACTACTTAGGAGTGGTTTTATCTCCCATCAGCCTCAAGTCTTAACTTTGATTAAACTTAGGCTAAGGTAGGTATTTTCAGCATTGAATAAATACCCAACTGTTTTCAGAGAAGGAGTCTTAGCAGTATTTTGCACTGATAATATTTTAGTTCTAGCAGGAAAACTCCACGTAAAATAGGGTGGTTGATGGATGTGGTTTTATTTTGGTCAGGAAATGCCTCAAAGAGACAGGAGTCTTATGGGATACTGATTATCCAACAACTCTGAGCTTTCCCCTTGACTATTAAGTGACATGCTCTGTAACAGCAAAGAGTGAGATGAGACTTGGTTTGCAGCAGCTTCTTCCACCCCCTCACAGATGTGTCACTGCATTCCAAGCATGCTGGAATTCAGATCTCACCATGTCAGGCTTATTTTTCTCCAGGTCCAGCTACTCTGAGGAGTATTTCTAACACATGATACTTTGACTTTGGCTTTGTGATTTAGTAGAGTGTACAGTGGATTATTTAGGCCAAGTCCCAAGACTCAGGAAACAGTGAACAGGCAGGATAGATACTGCATTCCTTATACTGCAGATCCTGGAACTGGTAATACCAGCAATGGGGAGAAAGTAAAGGAGGTACAGAAACAAAAAGAAGGGAACAACGAAGGAATAGCAAAGCAATGCTAAAGAGAACCTCCACTCCAAGCCCAGACACTCAGGAAAATGGAAGCTGGAGAGGTAGCTTTATTCCCCCTCCTTCCTTTTGCAAAACTTAGTTCTAGCTGCTCTCTCCCTGCATTCTTTAAGAAACATCTGGATTGCTGCACCTTGTTTCATCTTCCAAAACGATGAAACAGCATCTATAAACTCTGTTTTCAAGCCCAAAATTCTGTTCTGACTGGGCAAATGTTATTTTTTTAGTCTTTATATTCTGTTTTTCTCATCTTTGCAGGAAGTATGTAGATGAGATAGCTCAGGGATACTTTTGCAACATATCAGCAAGCAATTTGAAATATCTGTGTATGAAACAGATCTGATCCAAGAGGGACAACAAAAATTCTTGTGTAGCCATGTCACTACTTGCACCGGCCTCCACAGCATACCAAGCTGATTCATAAAATAGAATAGAACGGTTGGGGTTGGAAGGGACCTCCAGATTGGTAGAATATTGGACCTGGGAGAATTACATATGCAGGTGGGTACACTGAGACATCTGTAACTGCACCAAATATTTTAATTCCAGTTACAGTTCCTGAAACTCCACTGGCTCCATCTATGGATAGTTAGCTCTCATCTGGCTGCACACAGCAAGATTCAGTTGTCTGAAAATGGGTTCTGCAATATAACTTTAGGTGCTGTGAGAAGTTTCATCCGACATGTAGGGGCTGCACCAGAACAGAGCAGCCCTCATAGAAATGGTGCCCTGTACTGGTTCACGCTGTCTAGCGGTTTGGGACACTCCATGAGCTACCAAATGGCACTGGGTATTTTTCTGTTAAGAACAGAGCACTCTCTGTACAGAATAATTCAAGTGCTTAAAGTTAGGTGCCTAGTGTACTTTAGATATCCTGGGGTATCTGGCCTGACCCCAGGAGGCCTCCCGTGTCATATATGGCAGCTCTATGGCATAAACGAGTCAGGAGTGTCGAATGACAGTTAAGCAAAAAAAATTGAGTGAGGTGTGGGACAAGATGTTTTAATTTTTGTCTTGTTTATCACTACTGAAGTCTATTATAATTTGTAATAAATTGAATTATTTTTCCTCAAGTCAGGTCTGTTTTGACTATGATGCTAATTGGCAAGCGATGACCCTGTCATTATCTCAGCTGAGCTTTTTCATCTTATTTTCTGCTAACGTTCTGTGGAGGGCATGTGATTCAAGGCATAGATTTAAGCTGTATATTATACTTGCATTTAAATGGAATATAATATACTCCACCAATGGCAAATCCACAGCATGTAAGAACATGCCACAACTAGTAATTAATCATAGAATCATAGAATTGTTTGGTTGGGAAAGCCTTTGAGATCATCGAGTCCAACCGTACCTGTCCACTGCTAAACCATATCCCTGAGCACCTCATCTACCTGTCTTTTAGATACCTCCAGGTATGGGACTCAACCACTTCCCTGGGCAGCAGTACCAGTGCCTGATGACCTCTTGGTGAAAAAATTTTTCCTGATGTCTAATGTGGTGCAACTTGAGGCCATTTGCTCCTGTCCTATCACTGGTTACATGGGAGAAGAGATCAGCACTCACCTCGCTACAACCTCCTTTCAGGTAGTTGTAGGCAGTGATAAGGTCTCCCCTCAGCCTCCTTTTCTCCAAACTAGTCAACCCCAGTTCCCTCAGCTGCTCCTCATAGGACTTGTTCTCCAGCCCCTTCAACCAGCCTTGACGTCCTTCTCTGGATGCACTCCAGCCTCTCAATGTCCTTCTTGTAGTGAGGGACCCAAAACTGCACACAGCACTCGAGGTGTGGCCTCACCAGTGCCGAGTACAGGGCACAATCACTGCCCTGGTCCTGCTACCCACGCTGTTTCTGATACAGGCCAAGAAGCCATTGGCCCTCTTGGCCACATGGGCACATTGTTGGCTCATATTCAGCCGGTTGTCAACCAATACCCTCCAGGTCCTTCTCCTCCAGGCAGCTCTCCAGCCACTCTTCCCCAAGCCTATAAAGCTGCATGGGGTTGGTATGTCCCAAGTCCAGGGCTTGGCACTTGGTCTTATTCAACCTCATCCCACTGGTCTCAGCCCATCGATCCAGCCTGTCCAGATCCCTCTGCAGAGCCTCCCTTCCTTCAAGAAGAGTCACACTTAGACCCAGCTTGATGTCATCCACGAACTTGCTAAGGGTACAGTTAATCCCTTTGTCCAGATGATTAATAAAGATGTTGAACAGGACTGGACCCAGCACTGAACCCTGGGGAACACCACTCATGACTGGCCTCCAACTGTATTTAACTCTATTTATCACCACCCTCTGGGCCCGGACATCCAGTCAGTTTTTTACCCAGCAGAGGGTGTGCCTGTCCAGGCCAATGGCAGCCAGTTTCTCAAGCAGAATGCTGTGAGAAATGGTGTCAAAGACTTTACATCCTTTCCCTCATTCATTAAGTGGATAATAACACTAGGACTGTATTTTAAGTGGTAGAAGCTGCTTGGTTGCTACTATTATTCAGCCTCAGCATTGCTGATGCCCTTATTAGTTTAAGGAGAGGTAGGTATAGAAATAAATACTCTTTATACTTTCTCACTGTTGCTATTCTTAACTTCTTTCTTCACTGATGTTATCATCATATGAGGTCTAATTTAGGTAGACACTTTACTGTCTGTTATGTTCTGTCCTACACCTGTGGTGCTATATAAATGGTAATAATACATCAATATGCTCATTCTTTAGAAGTGTTGTAGGTGGAATTCCATCTGGTTTGTACATGTCAAGTGATATGTTGATCTGAAAAGTTCTTGCTGTTCAGAATTTGTGATGGCTTGTGTTTGGAATTGACAAAAAAAAAAGATCACAAAACTGGACGTGTTTATCATTTGAACAAAGACATCCAGATGTATGCTTAAGACTGTGGCTGTGACTGGTGCAGAATGCCCAAGTGATGTAATTATTCTCTGATGTCTGAAAAGCCTTAGGGAAATAATTAGGACATTAACCAGTCTTTTCAGCTGTTTCTGAATATTTTCAACTCAATCTAGTCTCTTTAAGAAAGCTTTGATATTTGGAGCACTGTTGTTTCTTTCCTAAGGTATAAGATATCTACTCTGGACTCTTTTGTGAGTGAGTGGTAAGAACTCAGAGCACATCCAGACTTCCTAGAAAAGCTTTCCTGTCTTCAGTCAGATAACTGGTCTCAGATGGGCAGGTCCTCAATCCCAGGAAGATCAAGTTTTGCTTCCATGTAGCTGCGTAAGAACTAATCAGCAGAGAGTAATGTGCAGGGCCAGGCTAAGTTTGTACAAAACATGATGATTCTATGAAAATATCTTGACTCTTCCCTGGAATGAACTTATGTCCTTTCCCACGGGACACTGACGGATTTTGCTGAATTAGACTAGGAGAGCTTGATTCTAAGAACTATGTGATCCAAATGAAAAAACTAGAGAATATAGGAAATAATTTCTCAGCTCTTCCCAGTTGCAAATTAGATGACGTCTGCAAATGTCCCTATTGGCTAAACTAAATTGTATTCTGAGCTGCTCTGACTATTCATCACTTGCCAAGGATTAATGCAACCATGGATTACAAAAAGGAGCAATTCAGTCCTTCAGTGGTAAAGAGAAAACAAGTCTTCTCTTCCTCCATTTCCTTGGTTACTTACACCAGAACAAAGACTGATTGTGATTAAGCCTAGATCAGCAGCTTTCAAAACCAGAAAGTGCTCATAGTTAATACAAAGTAGCCTTTAAAATAGGACTCATTGCACAGTGTAGCTGCATATTTGTTGGAGAGAAATGCATACAGCTACACACAAACTGTCCTGTGAGAGAGGCTAAGGAACAGAAGGTGGTTTATTGCGTTCAGAAAATCATATCATCATCCAGGGATTACAGTTGCTTAAACAGGAGGACAGTTGATAACCCGAAGCCGGAGGCAGCCCTGGGGCTGAGGGCGGGAGGAGAAAGAGGGAAGAGGAGGAGAAGGAAGGCGGCTCCTTGCCTGCCCTCCTCGCAGCCTGCAGATCCGCCGGGCACCAGTGCCCGTATGGCCCGGGACAGGGCTGCCCTCTGCCCGTGGCTCAGCTGCGCCGCGCTGCTGGCCGGTCTCTTGCTGGGCTTTCTTGCAGGTGAGTACAGAGCCACCTGGGCTCAGCCTGCAGCTGAGCATGCTTATATGCAGCTCCTGTTGTGATTAACTCCCTATCAGGAAGCTTTTACTGCTTTTTAGGAACTTACAAAATACTCATCCCACTGCTTTCCTGAGGGGTTTTTCTCCCCAGCAGTTTTGGTCTTTAAGGAGTGAGGAGTAGAATGGCTGTGTGCTTCAGCCCTGAAGGAGCCCTGAGGAATGGATAGCTTCCCGTAACAGGCAGTCAGGCAGACGTTCAAAGACGAGAGATTATTAGAAGAGTTCGAGACTTCTGTGACTGCAGAACTTCCAAGATTATTTTTTAATTTTTATTTCCCGATTATTTTTTTTTTACTGAAGATCTATTACATGTTCCCATTCATTTACTATTTTAGAAATTAAGGACAGGATGTAGAGCAGGAGGAGTTTTGACTGACAGCCAAGAGTAGAATTGCTGAATTTTCCATCGTGTGCAGTGAACTTCACTAGAACATTAGATTTTTTTCCTGCAATTATTTGCAGCATTTGATTTTAAGTCTAAAACCACGTACCTGCATCTGTCCTTTTTAAACATGTATTGTGGACAGATTTAATGCTAAAGCATGAAAAAAAAATCCATGAGGGCTATTAAATATAAAAAGCATTAGTTTGATTTAGGAGATCCCCTGAGCTGCGAGTTTCTGGTGTTTGTGCTATTCTTATACATTTCTCTGGACATCATCTTTTGGCCTTGCTCCAAACCAGGATACTAGACAAGAGGGACCTTTGATCTGATCCAGTATCACTGCTAAGTTCAGAGCGTTACTACAATTGCATTTAAGTCTGACTAGTCCTATTGTGCATGTGGCAGCGTATATGCTTGGCTTTGTTATTACGATTTTACCAGTTTGGAATTTTCTAGCTATAGCAGTAAAAGGATTTGTTTCTTTTAAAGATAAATTCATATAGTTGGTATACTCTCTCCTTTCAGATCTATGGCAACTGAAAAATGTTTAGCTTCTTAAAACTGACTAGGTTCACAATTAACTTTATTCTTTTAACAATTAAAAGGCCCAACCCCACCCTTCACCAAATCTGTAACTATTATAATACTGGATGTTTGGCTATTGAGTCCTAGACCTTCACTTTAAATATGTTCATGCATGTATTTTTAAATATAGGTATAAATTAAATAAGATAATTTCATCGTAATATTTTACTTTTCTATTTCATTCTGTGTTTGAACCACCTGTCACTGACAGAGGGTGCTCTAAGTCCTGTTCATTCTTGTAGTTTTAATGAAACTGTTCATTGCTTTAGGTTGCACATGGGCTCAAATATGTGAGGACTGGGATTCTTGCTAAGTAGGAAGCTTTTCAAATGTTTTTCAGGATGGTGTACAAAACCGACTGAAAAAACTCCCAACTCTTCAGGTGCCTATCAAAATGTGAGACAGAAACTTGTGGCTGAAATGAAAGCAGAAAATATCAAGCAATTCCTTCGGTAAGCCCTGCCTGCCTTGGTTTTTGAATAATTCTATCAGTCACAAAAGCCAGGAAGTGATAAGTACAACTTCAAGTACCAGCCTCTGAAAGCAGAGCTGTTAAGATGCTTTGGAAGTATTTGACTCACAACCCTTCTGTTCTCCCATCCCCTCTATTTTTGAACTTACCTTTTTGAAGTGTATTTACTGTTAAGTGTACTTCCCTCAAGCTACTGTTACTGCCAGTGCTTATCGTGCTTTTTTATTATCGTTTTTCATAGTCTAGATTTAATGCAATATGAGTGTCTTTTTTTTCCTCACATGTGTCTGAATCTCTAACATCAGATAAATTTACTTTGTCTCAGACTGAGATGATTTTACCCTATTTGGGATACACTGATTTTTATTACTTACATTTGATTGATAATCTGACCAGTGCATCCTTAAACTTTCACTTTGAGCAGCTAGTCCAAGTAGAAAATTATTACATTAAAAATGCTACAAATATTGCATGTCACTGAGTTTCATGTAGTGTTACAACTGGCATTTAATGTGGCCATATTGGATAATGTGCTTTTAATCGGGTACTTGAGACTCCATTGTACCCTGTCTTCTCTTTCAAAACATGAAGGGCCCTGCCCATGCATGCTGTATGTGCGTATGGGTGTTTAAGTCTTACTTGGTGTAATTATTATTAAATATACTTTTTTTGTATAGTGCATCGATGAGGTTCTTTCAAAACACCTAAAATTTTTAGGAATGTTGAAATATTCTCGTTTTGTTGTGTATTCTACTGGAAATTGCAAAAAAACATTCTTAGGCATATTTATATCTTCTACAGAGTAACAAATATATTAACATGAAAAGTGAACAACTATAACCTCTGATTAGTAACATGTTGGTATTCATCATGTAAGTCATCAGCTACATCATAAACATCAAAGGACTGTTGACAAATTTGATTTCTGTACATTTACTGTAAAACTAAAAGGTTTCATTTCTAGCATCAATTAGCTTTTTAAGTCTATAGCCCTTATCTTGTTTTGTATTTGTTGCTCTCAGTAGGTTGGAGAGTTCCTGAAGATTATGTTTGAGTGAAAGTCTAGACAACATCAAGATTGATAACAGAATGAAATAGCTCTACATTTATGCTAAAGTTTCTTGGCCATAGGATAATGGTGTCTGGTTGCTTTGATAATGGGCAAAATGCTTTGTGCTGTTTTTTTTTCGTCTAAACTCAAATAATGAGCAGGAGCTGCAGAAAAATGATATAAATGCACTTTACGAAAGCATATTTAAAAGCATAAAATATGTGAACTTGAGAGTTTTGGACCATAGTCTTAGTTCTTTAAACTACTAAATCTGATTTTATCAAGTGGATAAAACAAACTGTGAGTCTCAGAAAACGCTGGCACCTTGACCATAGTGTTGAAACATAGCTCTGGAAAGGATTAAACTATTTAAAAATGTAAAATTGGAAAAAACGTTTCCTTAAGAATTCAAACACAAAATGTAAATACATTTAATAATGAAACATTTTGTTTTACTGTAGCAGAAGCTATTTTTAGTCTTTCACCCCATCATGAACTTAATTTGAGGAAAAAAAAGGGAAATAATGCCATGAAATGAATAAAAAATTTATTTTAGGGAGTCATAATGATAGTTTTTCCTGTAGTTTCCATTTGCTAATAGAGCTGAAAGAATCACAGTGATCCAGTGTTGGGCAGCAAGGAAAATGTGATCTATTTGCTGGGAAAAATTAGGGCTTCAGAAGGGGGTTGGTGAGTTGGGAGTAAATCAAACTGATCTAACAAACAGAATGGCATCAAAAATGTTCAGGAATCAAAAGGTACTTAGAATTAGAGAATTAAACTAAAAGAAGAAAACAGGCAACTAGCTTTTGCAAAGGTTGTTTCTGGACCCTAATGAATACCTGCACATTTTAAAATGAAGCAAGACCACAGCAGGTTGTGGTCTGCCTAGAGAATGTAGATTCATTTGAATCCTGGGGCCCGGGTGGGTTTTCCGTGATAGACATAAATGTTCATATTGCAAGACTGTCGTCTATGAGAAGTTCTGGTGATTGAAGGAGGTCCCTGTGGCTGAATAAGGGTGATGTTCTGACCATTTTTAAGCACGGCAAGAAGGACAGTTTGGGGGGACTGTGGGCTGGTCAACTTCACTTCAGTCCCTTGAAGGGTGACCAAACATCCTTCTGGAATATGTTTCTAAACACATGAAGAACATGAATGTAGTTAGGAGCAGTCAACATTTTTTTTTTTTACTATTTCTAAAGAAATGACTGGCCATGTGAAGATGTTACAGTGGCTGTAATATCCTTAATTTAAAGAAGACTTTGGACATTGTGTCCTGCAGCATTCTCGTTTGGAAGCTAAGGAAGCGTGTACTGAAGAACAAGCTGTTACAGGGGTTGAAAATAGGCTAAACTGACATGTTGAACTGGTACTAATAATGGTATTTGATACCACTAATTAATGGTAATTAATGGTATCTGACATCCCTGGGGCTGCCATAAACAAGTAGCCTGTTGGGAATCCAAAGCTGGTGCTTAGTACCTGGCTGATTCATCAGCATTTGCCATAGCTCATTTGTTCTAGAGAGATTTTTGCAAGGTAGCTGCGATAGGCTGGATAGTGTTTCTGTTTATTTATCACCATTATGCATTACACCTGATCTGGATGGATATGTTAAGAAGGCTTTTATCATTATGTCTTTTAAGAAAAAAAGAGCAAACCTGTGCAGCTATTTTGACACAATTATTTTCAGGTTAACCTTATTAATACATGTTCTTCCAAAGCCATCATCAGATACCGAAATTAATCAAAGGTTTCCTTTCTGAATGGGTAGTTTTTCTGGATCTGTTTCTGCTCCTTGCATACTGTTCCTGTTCTTTTGCTGAATGTCTTTGACACTGATTTTCTTTGCTTCTGTGTGGATGTGACTATTTCTGTTATGCAAGGAGAAAGGTTCAGCGGACTTATCTTAAGGCTTAAGGAAAGATCCTCTGCTCTGACAACATTTTGTGCTTATGTCGATAGAGACTGATAAAAAATCAAGTTATACATCTCAGACTTTAACTGTAAAATCTTACTTTTCATGCAAGTGGCTTGAAGATAAGTTTTATACATGCTACTCCAAGCTCACTATTGTGCCTCTCTGCATTTGCTGCTTACTAGTGATTTTCTGGTTTATTCTAGCTCGTTTACCAAGTTGCCTCACCTCGCAGGAACTGAACAGAATCTTCTTCTTGCCAAACGAATTCAAGGCCAGTGGAAGGAATTTGGACTGGATTCAGCAGAACTCATTCATTATGATGTTCTTCTTTCGTACCCAGATGAAAACCAGCCAAACTACATCTCACTAATTGATGATCAAGGGAATGAGGTTATCTTTTTAATGATTAAACTATATTTATGTAAGACTTCTTTAAAGAAACAGAGTCTTCCTGTGTTTTCCTACCCATTCATGTGCTTTATATATATTTAGAAACGGTTTTTCAGACTGTGCAGCAGAACAGCAGAGTGGATGAAATCTCTGTGCCTCATACAGTAGAGAAAGGATATGTGGAGAGGCTACAATTAACACCAAAAGGGTGTAAGGTGTAAGAATGGCCATGGTAGTTCAGATTAAGGATACATCTAGGCCAGGAGTGTCAAACTCACAGCTACCTCTGTTCTCCTGCTCCTGCAGCATAACGCATGTCACACGCTGCACACGTGACCAGCGTTGGCAGGAGCACAGGGACAAGGAGATCAGTGCTGCTGCTGGGTAGAAACAAGGTGCTGGGCTGGATAAAACAAGGTGAAGGGCCAGATTTGGCCCAGGGACCATGAGTTTGAGACCCCTGATCTAGGCCAATGTCCTGTTTCCCATAAATAGCCTTAAGTGGATGCACAGGGAAGTTTAAGAATAAAGATAAGCATTTATGGCATACAATTCTTCCAGCATCTAGCTGTTTTCAGCTCAAAACTTCTCTGAACATGGTAAAATTAGTCTCTTTAGGGAGCCCCATTAGCCTTCTTTTCCAAGTATTTGTCAAGTTGGTGACCCTCATTAGATCTCTCTTCCAAATACCAATCCAGTCTCTGCTTGAATACAATTTTTTACTCCAACAATATGCCAAGGTAAGGAATGCCATGTAGAAAGTATCCATTGTATGAACTACTACCTCCTTTCCATTGCTCTGAAGCTGATCGTACTGGCTTCCTGGGGTGTCTTCTAAGTTACTGTTGGAAGTAATAACGAACAGTCTCCATTTTCTACACATAGGGGAATAAAGAAATAGATGTAAAATCTTACAAGGAGCCTGATCTAGGAGAAGAGATGGGACAACCAGAGGAGCATCATACCACATAGTTTCTGTGAGGGCTCTTCATCCCTGTCTAAGTAATATGTGCTCCCAGATGACATGAGCTTAGAGGTGAAAGAATAGAGAAATTCTTCCAGAAATCCTATAACAGTTTCTCAGCTATAACCTCATAAGGTGAAAGAAGTGGACAGGATCCTTGCGCCAACATCAACTTTACAACAGATAGTGATAAAAAGCAGAATGTTTAACTGAAGCATAACTAGCAATGAGGTAAAAAGAAGAGCAATAATACAGATGGGATTAATCACAAAATGCACAATACAGGTGGAAGTGAACTAGGTGTCTTTATATTTTCACCACCTCTGGACATTTTTCAGCTATGTCTGTTGCTTAGGGTCAGGCAAGTGACTGATGAGTATCTTCTGACAAGTGATCTGTCTCTCTGTGTTCATATCTGCATTCTGTTATAAAAATCCAGTTATATATCCCTAGTTGGGTTTTTGTTTGAACTTATGCATGCTAGTTAGGATTGTATTTTTTGCTAACAATTTATGGAAATTAGCATATAATTTGTAATAGCCAAGCGTAGTGTATAAACTTGTGCTTGGAAGTGGAGTGTTTGACCAAAGATTTCTGTTATTTATTCATAGATTTTCAATACATCCTTGTTTGAACCACCTCCAAAGGGGTATGAAAATGTTACTGATATACTACCACCATATAATGCTTTTTCAGCACAAGGGGTTCCAGAGGTAAGGAAAAAAAATGTAAGAGTATTATTAGCTGAAGTCATATTTTGAAAAACAGTTGCTGGGGTAGATTGCTCTAACTTCTCAAAATATTTTTATAGTGGTTTTAATTAACCATTAATATAAGAGAACACAGGGACAGCCAGGCCACATATTGTGTGAAGATTAGAAGTCTATTAGAAAAAAAACTTTATCGAAGTACTAAAAACCTAAATCACATAATAAGTGAAAAGCTTCTACCTTTATGGAACATTTTGGATCCATCTCAGTTTACTCCACATTACTCAGTCATATACAGAGGACTAGCTGAAGTCTTAAGTAGAAAGAGCAATATATAAATCAATTTGGAAGATGTTTTGTATTAAGTGATTGTATTCAAAGTCTAAAATAGTCCCTCACTCTGATAATTTGTTATGGAGGAACAAGTCAGGGACAACTTTGCATTGCACAGATGAATTAAATCATACAATAGCGAGTGTTGTGAATACAATGAATACTACTGTTTTTTTCATGGCCATAGATTTTCACCAGTTTAGCTAAGTGCATTGGTTTAGATTCCAACTTCACCTTATAGGACCACTGTTAAATGCAGGAAAATATAGAAAGACCAGCATTTTGAGCCAAGGCCATTGGTAGAGTATTATGGAAAACTTGTGGATTTATGGGCACCAGTTATCATTTGTAGAAATGCAAAAAATAGTAATTGCACATAGTGAATAAAACTGTGTCTTTCTGAAAACAGGTATTTTGTTTTTTTCAAAGAGTAGTTGCCATGGAATGGCTTTTCTTTTCTATGCAGGCAGATCTGGTATATGTGAATTATGGTCGTACTGAAGATTTTTTTAAGCTGGAGCGTGAGATGGGAATTAACTGTACAGGAAAGATTGTCATTGTCAGATATGGAAAAATCTTCAGAGGAAACAAAGTAAGGGTTGTGTTTTATTTCTTCCTCTGTGGGTCAGACATTGCTCATGGTGGAGCCGGTGAGAGTTATGAGGGTTGTTAAGTTGGAACATATGAGCAGAAGGAAACCTGCAACGTATCCATTGTGACTGCATTCTAAGAATAACTTCCAAAACAATAGAAACAGATGAATGTATTAATCTCCTGAGACTAAGATGACTGCAGATCGTTAGGCAGTTCTTGCAAGAGATTAGTTTAGGAAACTTAGTTTGTCGAGCCAAGGCTTTTAATATTTTCATCCATAGAACTGCAGTATTGCAAAGAAGTAAAAATTTAACAGAGAATCTGATGCACAGATATTGAATAATTAACTCTTCTGACTTTAGACAGCTTGGACCAAATTGATGGTAGTGGGACAGCGGTCAGTTTTTGTGCCTCACTTTTATGTCCTGTGCTTTATTTCATGGCCTTGGGCTATGACTAAAGGTGTGATGCAAATAATGAACATCGTACTGTCTCACTGTGGTTTGTTCTGCTGAGTCTGCAGTAATTTTCACTATTCCACATGTATAACTTCATAAGTAATGTCCCCATGGAAGTAAATTGCAACATTCAGACTTACTACTACATTAAAAAAAATAAAAGTGTATCTTAAAATCAATAATTTCACAGGTTAAAAATGCCATATTAGCAGGAGCCCAAGGGATCATACTTTATTCAGACCCTGCCGACTACTGTGCCCCAGGAGTAGATGCTTATCCAGACGGCTGGAACCTTCCAGGTGAAGGAGTTCAGCGTGGGAATGTGTTAAACCTGAATGGAGCTGGGGATCCTCTAACACCGGGTTATCCTGCAAAAGGTGAGTGAAAGATCTGTACCCTGGGCCATCACGTACTTTATAAACTGGTGCTGTAACTTATTGTGGCACTAGGAATTCATCTGTTTTCAGTACAGGTACAAAGGAAAAAACAGCTTAAAATTATTTTTAGCAGTAGTTAATTTTCCTATTGCTAAATAAATTCTACCTGTATGTCATTTCAATTGGTTGCTATTGAGTTAGGCAGGGAAAATAAGTTTTTAGGAAAATCTCTTTGTATGATGCCAGCATTGTAACTCTTAGAAAAGCAGAATGTTTAGGTTTACAGACTGTGAGGGAGTAAAAAATGAGTGAGAATTTATAGCCATTTTTAAATACCTGTGTTTCTCAAGAGGACCAGTTTAAACTAGATTATAGTCTACCATCAAAGAGGAGCAATAGCCTTGCTTGGCAGTATGTTTCTTTGCTAATCCTAAATCCCAAGCAGAAAAACATTTTTAAATCCTCTTTACAGGAAGTAAAATTTCTGTATTAAAAATAACAGTAGCCTGGAGTGTTTTGAAACTTGGCACCATATACCTGTCTTGTCTTTGTAGGCATCCTAAACTCAGTCAGCACTAAGGTACCTACCAGTCCTGTCTGCCAGCAAGACTGAGAGCACAGAGGTGATTCTGGAAACCTCAATGGATTGTATCAATATTGTTGGGGCCAGGAGACAATACCATACTGAAAAAAACCAGGATAGATTGTGTGTGCCTGGCACAGCAGATTCAGAGAGACGTTGACCGTTTTTGACATAGCAAAATGCATCTGTGGATGTCTTCTGCAGCTTGTCAACACACTGCACAGGGGCTGTCTTAACCTTGTATAGCAGCTTGGTTATCCCACAGTCAGCTTTGAGGAGGTATAAGAATACAGATGGACAGCAAATCTAACCTTGCATCAAATATGGGGACTTCTCCTACTCATTTGTGCAGCTGCACTATTGGGTTTGTGTTTCTGTCATTACTTTTTTGGTTTCCTAGAAGTAAAATCCAAGAAAGCAAGTAAGAATGAAAAAGTTGATATATGGTTGTGGCTACTCTGTGGCTGCACTGTTCAAAGGTATTTCCAATTTGGTGGAAGTTGCTAAGAAAACTGTGTAATTCACATTTTGTTCTGGTTTCCTAGAGTACACTTTCAGGTATAAAGTGCATGAAGGTGTAGGAATTCCCCAAATCCCGGTTCATCCCATTGGATATCATGATGCGGAAGTATTATTACGGTGAGTATACATCAGTTCTCCTCACCAGAAGTCAGTATTCACAAATGTGCAGCAAAGTATTTTATACTAAGATGGTAAAATCTATGCTGTTACATGCATTTACTGCTCTTTTGTGTTAGTGCATGCTTCATAAAATATGGAAAATTTAAAGAAATTTGTTTCTAACATAATGTTTTTACGACACTTGTAAACCCACCTCGTTTTAGGTGCAGTGATCATTAAGGCAATTTAAGGTTTTGGCCTACTGTAAAACTACATTTGTCTTGGTTTTGACTTCATAGTGCAATGAGAGGACCCACAGCTCCAGACAGCAGCTGGAAGGGAAGTCTCAATGTGTCTTATAACATAGGACCAGGATTTGCAGACAGCTCATCTACAAGGTCTGTTGTAACACTTGCCTGTTAATAAAATATTGAGAAAAAAAGATCTCAACAAGAAAAAGACTGCAAAACAATAAATCTAGAGATATTCTTGAGAAATTTACTTCCTTCTGAGTGGGCAACACTTGGAGATAACTACTAGAATTTGAAAATAAATTATAAAAGCTATCATTTTACTCAGGGTCCCCAGTACAAATGGATAGACAGAATTAGAGGGTACAGGCACAGCTCTGTCATTCCAACTTTAATCCCTCCTTTAAGGTTGGGCGATGATTTGGGAGTCCATCAACAGTTCCCCAAAGCTGATAGATCCCATGGCTGAAAGCCTTGAATAATAACAGAATGGAAGAACCCAAAACACATGTATCTTACTAATTTGTCTTGGGAGGAACTAGCTTCTGACCAGTTGGATGAGCAGCAATAGCTTGAGGTTTGAATTTTTTCCATTTGTAATAGAGAAATTCAATTGTCCAGGTCTCCAGAACTAACAGAGTTGCTCTAGAGAGATCTGCTCTAGAGCAGATCAAGCCACAGAACAATTGCATTTGATGATCAGAGATTTGACTGACTGTCAGGGACTGTCATAGCATTTTTCCTTGTTTGTAACTGATAAGCTACAAAAGATAAAACTAAAGATCTCTTTTCTATCACTTTTCACATAAAAAATATTTTCAGTTTACCTGAGATGATATTGATCATTATTCTTTTCTACTCTACTTTAACAGTAGCTGAAAAATGAATAAAGAATAAATAAATAAAAGAATATTTGACATAATTAAGGTGCTGTTTGGAATGTCTTGAGAGCAACAGTGAGAAAAGAAACAATATGATCCATGCACAAAACATACACATCTTCCTACTTGATAGGGTAATAGGTTTTGTAAATATTGGCTAATCCTATATATATTTCTTTCTCAGAGTAACTCCATATCAAAATGAACCTTTTGAGTCTAGGTAGAAAGTCATTTGCACATGGAAAGTGTGCAAATATATGCATGCTCAAGGCACTGGTGTCAGTTATTTTCTAGGCAAAGATCCAGTAGCTGTCCTGAAGTAGTTTTTGATTTTGACAGCTATGCAGATTTTCTGCTGAAAAGATAACTTCAAATGTAAAACTTCTGGTGTTTTGCCAGATGCAAAACTTTGATACTTTGTTTCTTATACAGGTTAAGAGGGGCTGAATACTACAACATTTTTAGCTCCCCTAATACCTGAATTTCCTTCCATTTTATAGAATTTCACAAGCAGATTTTACTGGTGGAGAGGGATGGAGGACTGACAAATCTTGATCTCTGTCCTAAACAGAGATTTCAATTTATTCCTGGATAAATATTTCTAATGACCTTCTCTCCAAGTTCAATCTTATTATATGAAATTGTGCAAGAAAACCAAAGCGTGTTCTTCATAAAAATACAGATATCCACAGTTATGATTTTCATCTAAATGTAAATGTAATTTTAATTACCGTATATCCTTTTCAATTTACTCCTCTAATATATAATTATCCAGTTGACTCCCATATGCAAAAATTCAATAAATTATGTGAATGCATTAAAGTTTATAGATTGGCCCATTTCGTAGAGTTGTTTCTGAGGCATCTTTCTGTCAGCAGATTAACCTGAAATAAAAAATGGGTCACCGGTACTGCAAGACAGATTATATCAGTGCTGAATATACAAAGCAGAAGAGAAGTACAAAATTCATGGCTTACAAGCTATTACATTGATTTATTCATTGCTGCCTTAGACAGAAATGGTTACTCTGTATTGCTTGTCATTTCAGAAAAGTCAGAATGCATGTTCATACAAACAATAAAATAACACGAATTTACAATGTCATTGGCATCCTCAGAGGAGCTGTGGAACCAGGTGAGCATCGAGTGCTTGAGGGTTGTAATTCCTTCTTTATTTTATGCTTAGTGAAATTCTTTTGTTGCAAAAAACTTGAAGCTTTTTCAGATACATGGAATCTGAGAAACCCTTAATAGTTGTCTTGTCTCTCTCTTCACACTGTTTTTCATCGGCATTCACAAGAATGTATTTGAATGGGAATGCTAGAAGCATGGATGTCAGAGAATTGTTTTATAATGCCTGTCATTTTACAATAGACTTCCTCTTACATCATTCATGCATTTTGCCTTTCAAAAATTTACACAATGCAAAGTACAGAAAACTAGTGATGACTTGGAACCTCAACATAATCTTGTTAATACTTAGTAGCAGGCCACACACATTAAAGACTTTTAAATGAAAATTATTTATAAAATATTTCTTGGCTTCATTTATCTACTTCAGTAGTGTAAGCATTGGTGTTATGCTTTGTATTTAATTTGTCACAATTAGGGATGCAATTATAAGAAATATAGGTAACCTAAATGCCTTTTTTTTAATTAAGGACAGATATTTTGTGTTTGTTTCCAGACAGATATATTATTTTAGGAGGTCATAGAGACTCTTGGGTATTTGGTGGTATTGATCCAACTACGGGTGCAGCTGTTCTGCAAGAGGTTGTACGGAGTTTTGGTAAAATGAAGGCAGAAGGTAACTTATTACAGATACAAAATGATGGATATGGAAAACAACAGATTTGAGGAAATGTGTTGAATGTTCTCATAAGCAGTTGTGTTGATTTAGCTTTTCACCTCTACAGAAAGTTTTATTTCTCATTATGAAATATGCAAATTTGTTGAAAAGATGCATATGTAACATTACATCTTAGTTGGCTGGATTTACTCCCTGATGTCTTTCATCAGTATAATAGTACACTGTAAGTTGTGTGGAATGAAAACATTTCATTAAGACAAAATATCTTTGCAATAATATATTCCTCTAAGGAGTTTAAAGAGGACCTTTTTTAAGTGCTTTTTTTAAAAAAAAAATTTCAAGTAACTGTGGTAATTTTTGATTAGGCTTTCTAACTTTAAGTTGAATTTTCAAGTTTAACCATGTGATTGCAGGTTGGAGACCTAAGAGAACTATTATTTTTGCTAGCTGGGATGCAGAAGAATTTGGATTGTTGGGTTCCACAGAATGGGCTGAGGTAAATAAAAAAAATTGTGAAGAAAGCAAAAGTTTAAAATCTGTTTCAGGCATATGCAGTACCCAGTGGTATCTATTCCTGGACTGCAATCGATACCTTCAAGGTAAAATTAGAGCACAACAGACTTTTTCAAGTGCTCTGAGGCCCTTATGTATTTCCTTACCTAACTTCTTAACAACATAAGTATGCTAACTCTTCTATGATTTAAAAATCTACCGTGGTTCAAAGCTAATGTCTCTAATAATAGAATTTTATATAACCTAAATTTGTTAGTTTTCTAACTTTCTCTTTGAGAAATCCCTTAGTTTCTGTAATCTAAAGTCTGTATCAGGTATCTATAATCTGTAAATTACCATGCCCGTTGTGTAGAAGTTAATCGTTCTGGGCAAACACAGGGATAGGTAATCTGAGTGAATAGTTCCAAATTCCTGTGAAACTTCCTGTTTTGTCGAGTCTCAGGGGGAGGACAATCAATTAATTCTGTAGTGGGATCCCTGACTGTATTCCCGACTGGTAGAAGGATGTTAAGAGATTCAGAAGTGAAGTTCTTAATGTTTTCTCTTTCTTTCCCTGTTGGGTAGTTTGGTACTTAACCCTGTAAGTGGATTTGTTCAACCCTGGTAAGAAATATAGGTCTTGTGAGAGTTTTCATTGCATTGCTGTAAAATCTGAATTAGAAATAGAGAGCACAGAAAATTGTCTGATCAAACATTTCTGCTGAACTATGTCATTTTTTTAGTAGTGAATAGTTTAACAGAAATGTATTGTCTTGTTCTTCTCTTGGAATTTTATTTACAAGGTTATATTTAGATAAGTGGATAGAGCTTTCAAAATCTATAAAATAAAACATTTTAATCTTTTTCTTTGTTTCAGCTCATTGGTGTGTATTTTAGTAAACCACAAAATTACATTGCAAAATGAGATGTGTCAGAGCAGGGAACAAAACCAGAAACTTGCTTCCTGATATCAAAGGGATTCCATCATTTTTCTGCTAACAAAGCCAAGATTGCTCTTCCTTCAGATTTACACTAATTCTTTCTCTCATAAGCTGTTCAGCTTCCAACTGCAATAGACTCTGGATATTATTGTTGGTTTATGGGACACCAGGTGAAGAAAACATAATTAAATTATTTTTTAAATTATTTACTGAGAAATTTTAAAGAGTTGACATTAAAATTTCACTCCACTTAAACCCCAGTGGTGACAAAAGTATACTGTATATTTGTGATTTGTCTATGTATCTGTGGATATATTTAGATGCTGTCAAGAAAAAATATGTAATTGTTTTAACTATGAAGAATACAAAAAGGTGATACTTAAAAGAATATTTTTTTCTTGAGGAAGTCATGAATAAATTAAGAGTTCTCTTTGTTTTTGATTTGTTCACATACTGCTACTGCTGTTCTGTAGCGGGTTTTGTTCAATAATTGAAAATCTAGTAACCTCTCATCCATTATTTCATGAAGCAGGAGCTGTACCAGATTAGAGACCCATAAGCACAATTCATATTTGAACCTCAATTTTTATATTCTTTTCTTTTTTATCTTGGTGGTGTGCATTCCTCCTCTTTGACACCTAAATTAGGTTTCTCTGCAGACATTCCTCACAGCTCACATTCACATTTTCTGCTGCCTTCTACTAAATCTCGAGGAAAATTAACCCATTATGTTCACTGTCTGCTGTGTAACAAAGAGACTCTGCAACAGTGGCAACAGCCTTTTTTATGTAGATAATCATCTCCATTGCTCATAAATAAAGGAATTTCTTTATGTTGCAAGTATGCTTTTGTGTATGTGCAAGGTCTCACGTATGTATATACAGGCTTGCTCCCTCCCTTTGTATTCTTTTGCAGAATCTCCTCTGCTGTTTATTTTAAAGATATCAATTTTTAGTTCAAGTAACTTACAAGTGATTAGTTGACTTATAAATTGAATTAATCAAATAACAATTACTCACCTAATTAGAGTATCTATCACAAAGCCAAGATGTAGTGTAAAATATCACTTACTGATTGGAATTTAAATTTCAAATGCAATTGCCAGTTTGAAAAAAAAATTAACATGTGTATATATATTTAGTATCAAAGTAATGCTTGGTGGACTCGAAACAGTCTGTCAAATTCATTTCAAAAGGAAACGTCTGTGCTTTGACTCATCACTTTTTGAAATTGAAGCGTGTAGAAATGACAGCAATAACTGTTTTATCAGTGTTAAAATGGAGTTCAGTGCTGGGAGCTCATATAAATACCTAGAGATTAGAAATGTGGAGGTATTCTGGGACATATTGCACATTCAAAAGCACTGCAAGTGGAGAGTTAAAACACATGTATAATCATAATTTATCCTGTTAAAGTGCTGTTCAGTTATTTTCCTGTTCCATCTTGCTCCTCTGTGATGCAGCAGACAGCACCTACATTTTGTGAATGTTTTCCATATTAAGTTCTGGAAAGCAGAACTGAATTTCATAAGCCCAGATAATTGATCCATCCTCAAATATTAATATAATTAGTAAAGTACATAGTACTATGTTCTCTAACTGGGTTCTTAAAGATAAAAAACAGTGCACTTAACATGCTCTTTACTAAATGTCACTAATTGCAAGTAATAACTACACTTTTACAACCCCAGGAAAATGCCAGAGTCCTCCAGGAACGGGCAGTTGCTTACATCAACACGGATTCTGCTATAGAAGGTGTGTCTTTTATTTTGAAACTCGCCTTATTTCACAGATGTCAGTTTTAATAATTCACTGCATATTATGTATGGTATCCAAGAGCTGGCAAACATAAGATGTATAGTGTGATGTTTGGAATAACTGTGGCAAATACAAAATTAATTGGAGAAATAGAGAAAAAATTACAGTTTTAATACATGGCAGACTGTTCCTTATTCTGTTTGCAGCTCCAGCTTCTTTTCCTGTGGAATTATAATATTTTGGAACTGTATAATTTATTGCAGTCTCAAAGCAATTTGTGTCAAGATCTTAGGCTCACATTTTGTAGGGATGCAAAGTCATTTTGGTGCTTTAGACCACTGTGATTACCTTTGCTTATTGCTATGAGCAGGAATGACAAGCAGAGAGTGACTTAGGTATTATGGCAGGGCTCTCCTAGAAAAATAAGCACTGAAGAGTGTTTCACAAAAAGCTGATACACCATTATCTGATTTACTGTGTCCTTCATATTCCGAGAAGAAATTAGCATACACGAATGCTGCTTAGAAACTTGATTTTGAATTTTGGGCCCAAGACTGTGACCTAAATCACAAAATTCTTCTGAAATTATAACGGGATTTATTACCAATGGGCTTCTTTTGCTGTTGTCTGTGCTGAAATAAAAGTCAGAAGAGTGCTGTGAAGCTTCCCTGTATCATAACCTCAGTTACTTAAGGCATAGCTCTTCCTGTGTTAAACCCAACTTTTTGAGCTTACTGTGTGTGAATAAAATGGATACCAACAGGCATATTTAAGAAGTCTTTTTATCCCTGTCAGCTGAAAATTTGGTCTGTCACAAAAGGACTGGAAGGACAGAAAAGCCAAAACAGGTTTCTAAATGCACAGTTGGAGTTGGGATATAGGGAGGTTTAGAGCTGTTCCTTCAATTATGCAGCCTACACACTGTGTAAAAAGTAGAGCAGAATTTCACGCCTAGAAGATCTCACGAATGAAATAATAGCTTTACAACTTCTTCATATTCTCAGCATGGTTTGTAACACATATTTTTTTAGTTGGTTTGCAGCCAACATACTGCTGCCTTAACAATTTTCTTCCAAATCTTGATTATTCAAAACGTGTCTTGTGCTTTATGTATTAAAGAAAATGTGAAAGTTAAACCACTGGAAAAGAAATATGTAATAAGGAAAATAATACCATATTCAATGTACTGTTTTAAGTATCTTGGACATCTTTCACCTGGCTGAGCCTTAAATGCCCCTGTAGAGACACAGCATCCTTGTACTCTGCTGATTATTTTGTTTATAATCATACATTTTCCACAGCACTTCCTATGCGATGTTTTGGACAGCAAATTATTTCTACTCATTGTTCTTCAGCAATCAAAAGAATATATTGAGTCATCCTTTTGAGTAGTATTTTTTTTTTTACGCCAATTTCCAATTCTTAAGTATAGACTCTCCTTGGAAACACAGTTAGCATCATCTAGTATTTCTTCCTATCGTCTTGGAGTTTTCTGTAGTTGTCAGTCTGGTCTTCTTGTAAGTACACACTGTGCAAAGATGACCCAAAGGTCTAAAGCCTTATAAAAATCTAATAAAAGTGTTGTCAGAGAGCTTACGTTCTATTATGTCCAAGTCTTCTCATTCCTCTTCCTCTCCCTTTTGTTGGCTGTATTTGAGGATGGAGGTGTTTGCCCAGTTCCTGTCCAGTGGCTATAGTCTATAGAGAAGACTGCTTTAGACTCCTGACTGTCTCTGAAGAGGAGATATTTATGTTTGTCTTGCTGCTGTAACTGACAACTTCAGTGTGAGCTACTTACCTAGCTGAACATATCTCACAGGCATTGTGGAAGCCTTGTGGGTGCAAAGTGTAGAAGCCACAGTGTGGTAGTGAAAGGAGAGCTTTAGTAGACAAAAACCTTGAAAAAATGCCACTTTTATCATAAGAGAAGAAGCAGCTGCGATGAAAGACTTCTTAAAACATCTTCTCAAGAATATATCTTTTCTCCTAAACTGTTGTTTCTAAGTAGTCTATTTCAGTATATATTCTGAGGCAAGATACAAATTCTTGCCTTGGAGTCAAAAAGTTTATCTAAGAAAGGATTGCAGAGTTTAATTCATGAAGGAGATTATGCTGCTTGTATATGAAGGGAAAATTTCCATGTCTTTGTTTCATTTTCAGGTAACTACACATTAAGAGTTGACTGCACCCCTCTTCTCTACAGACTGGTGTATAATCTGACAAAAGAGGTACAGAATCAGACTCTTCATTATTTGTGAGTTCCTAAGAATGTGAAACTGCAAGTTTATTGGACAAAATTGAATAATATTACATTTATCTTACTTTGCTGGAAGAATCTTGATACCACCAAAGTCAACAGCAAAACATCCCATCTCTGGTACACAATCCAGGCTCACAGTTCCTCAGTATTCTTGAAAGGCTAAAATGTGTCACTGACCAAAGTGGAATATTATTTGTAATAACAATAAAAAAAATAAAACAAGATCAGTTCTCTAAAATGATAGGCATTCAATCCATTTCACATGCAAAAGAGAATCTGTTCATTTTCACATTGGCTAGCTACAATTTTTTTCTCTGTCTGTTCCCACTCGATCTCCTCCATATCTCACTGAGCCCCTAAAATACCATGACAAAAAGTTTGAGCAGGTCAGGTGTATGGATTCGCATGATTACAAGCAGTCTAATCATGTCTCTGTTGCTTTCATTTTCAGGCTGAATTATCTTAAGGCTGAAGGATTGTGATCCATTAAAGCATGAAACTTCATTGGCCGTATGAGGAGTTAACCAGATTAGGTAGCATGAGCCATTGTCACTGTCCTTAGATCTGGATCCATCTCAGTTAACTGAAAACTCTGATTTAAGCAGTGTAGGCTCCCTTTAAAGGCAATGGGTAGGAATAGGTGCCTTTGGGATTAGAGTCATGTGAGCAAATGTATTTGTCTATGCTTATACAAACAGAACTCTCAAACTATTTTGTTCTCCTGATATTAAGGGTAACCAAGTGACTTGATCTGGTGTAAAAAATGTTTCCTGTAAAGGCAGTTGGTAGCACGATTCCAGCTACTAGCCTCCCATTCTATTAGATGCATTCATCTTGAGTTATTTTGAAATGCAATACAATTTCTTTTAGCACTGGAATTGCCATGGTTTTAATCTGAGGAAGTTTCTATATGCTATTCCCATATTTTTCTTTCATTTTCTACAGTTTATTATCACCTTTTTGTATTTTGCTCTTTCTTCCTTGCTGGAGAAGAAGCTGTGCTGTGGTACTTTACACACTGAAGGGCGTTCTGGTTCTCCTATAAAAATTTCCGTGCCCCTAGTGCTGTGGGGCTCTGGGTAAAATAATTTACTTTCTGCCTGCAGCAAGCCAATTATCTCAGGATACATTTTTCTGCAGAAGATAAAAAAAAAAATAAAAAAAAATGCTCTGGGCTAAAACCAGTACCTCACTCTTGATCTTAAGTCAACTATTCAACTATTGCTAGATTTGAGTAGAAAAATTCCATTGAAGTAGCATGCAAGTACTTGAGACTGGCTTTTCTGAGAATATTCCTATGCAGTGCTTATTAAGCTTTTAGAAGTAGAAGCATAATGTAAACAATTGAAAAACTATTCCATAATTCCATGCTGTTTCCCTCCTAAAAACCTCTTAGAAGTATGTGGTGTTCATCCATATTCTTCATAGCTCCATTTGAAAAGAGGATTATATTATATTTGAGAGTTGTCAGCAAAAAGTTTCGCTGTTTCTTGAACTCCTTAAAGCCACTGTTGGAACATCTTAGATTTTTGTTTTCTTTCTTGTTAGCATGTTATAGACAAACCCTACAACTACTTTTTCTTTTCTATTGTTCCGTAAAGTAGGATTCTTCAACAACATTCTCATTCTCTGCTGTTGTCTGATTTCTGTATGCAGCTGAAGAGCACTTTCCCAGTTTTATTGTATTTTCTCTGTCCAAAGAATCTCCAATCATTTATTTCTTTTTACAAATATTTTTTTCACTATCTCACTAACTAAATTTGAGACAATCCTTGCCACATTTTTTCTGGAATAATTTCCCTCTTTTTTTTACTGCTAAACCTGGGACCACTTCTTATCTTCTTGAAAAATTAAATCATGGTTCAATCTTATAGTGATTCACATTGCAGTTTGCATTTTCAAACCATCTTTCCTTTCCCAGTGTTGATGCACCACCAGTGACCTCCTGTGATCCATAAACATCAGGTTGTGAAGATTTTCTCTAGAACACTTAAACTCTTTTGAACTTTTCTGTAAGGTCATTAACAGAGATTGCTGAATTTTCCCAAGGAAAAAGATGCTTTGATGGACTCGGAGAGAAGTCAGGAATACCAAAGCACATGTGCTGAAGGACCACTTCTAGCTAGGACACCATTCTTGTTGGCATAGAAATATGTATACAGATGACTGCTAGATCCTGTAGAAAGATGGCACATTTTTTACTTGGCTCGCAGCTTCTGACATCACCTAATAAAATTCATTTAAGGGTTCAAACACTTTCATTTTCCAGATCTCAAAAAATTCCAGTGAATTGGATTAGCAAAAGAAAGAAATAACAAAAGCAACAGCTAGTACAGGGAAGCTCAGTTTTGCAGAAGGGAGTGCTTAATTTTCTGGTTTTCTTTCTTCACTTGCTTTTAGTTATCTTCCTGTAAAGATAACCAAAGATTATAGTACGTAACTTTGCTAATCACTTGGTTTTTTCCACTAATCTTAAAAAAACTCTAAGGCAGGATGATTATATTTGTAGTTTTGTGATTTCAACTTCAGTGCCTTTGGGTTGGGTGACACTAGGAAGCTATATGTACACATCAAAGCCTCAACACATTAAGTGTTTGAATATCCTGGGTTTTAGTTTCCTAAACAGGAATAATAAGAAGTGCTGTGCACCTCAGGAGTCCTAGATAATTCTTAGAAACAGCATAAATGAGATCAAAATGTTCCTTATGCGTTGCATCAGGCTTTTGCGTGGGCTTGAATTCTATTCAGAAAGCCCAGTATGTGGAAGAATATTACAGCAGATGTGGGTGATTATGAATGTGAAAAAGAAAGTTACTTCTGTTCATGTTAAGGGAGTCCAACACCCAGCTATCCAACATCCCAAGATCTCTTTGTTTTTCTTATTTTTTAGTGAGCCACTTCTCACCAAAAAAATGTCATCTTTCAAGGACTTCTGCATTTGAGGGTGGTCCTCAGCATACATATGGGGCATTTTGCTGTTAAAGGTCTTTTTTTGGCCCTGCTGTACCGCTAGGCTTCAGACAATTGGTCGCCTCCAGCCGGTATCTGCAATAGTCCAACTCCATTTCCCCTGTTCTGAGCATCACTTCTCCTCTGTATTTATACTTCAAGAACTCTGCATCTTCCCATGAAGTTGCAGTAAGCTCATGCTCTTTCTAGATTTGGAACTAAGTCAGGGCAAATAGTATGTTTTACGAGGCTCTCAGTGTTGTATGAAAAAAAAAAACCAGAGTTTTTTACATGACCAGAGCTGTCAGTGTAACGTCTCTGCCAGAGCATGGAGTAGTTTTGCTCCTGTATGTCAGAGTTCAGCTTGCTCTTATTAATGTGTCATTTTCAGTTTAGGCCTAGAACTTGATCAAAAGTGCCCTGAAAATGACATCAGTCACACAGTTACTTCACTAGGTTGTTATTTTTCTGCTAGCTGCTGATGTAATCTCAGAGGTCAGAACTCTTTCGATTTTCAATTTGAAGCCTGTATATTTTTCAATGTAATGTACCTGGCCATGAAAATGTATAGGTTTTATTTTGGGAAAAAAAAATTTAATCCCAATCCTCTGCACATCATAACTGATTTATATTTAAAGGACTGCGTTAAATATTGTTTAAGTGTAAATGGAAAGTGGGACCCGAGTCTTGATTTGTTTTTACCTCTGCCACAGATTTTCTAAGACCTTTGGTCAACTAATCTTATGCTTTTTCATTGTTTTCCTGGATGCACGATGGTTGTTCTAATGCATACCTCTTCAGTCCTGGTTACATAGCTTTTTGATCTTTTTAAGGTAAGAGTGGGACCTACATTTGTACATACTGCACCTTGCACAATGGTACTTCAGTCTTGATGGGGTTCCCTTGACACTGCTGTAATACAGTTAATGGCTGGTTTTGACCCTTCCTTCTAGCGTAATTCTTTTGTACTCTTTGTATAGAGAAAGCAGACGAATTTCAGGCTCAGCCTCTTGAGAGACTATTGCTGCTGTGCAGCACAAACTCTGCAGTGTTAGTGCTGTAGTCTCCCCTTGCCTGCTGACAGGAAAGCAGCTGAGGCATGCTGGCTGCTGGAGGAGCTCCGTAGTGTTATATATGCTATTGTGTGCTACAACAAGGTGGGAAGAAATCCTGGAAATCCTTAGAATCCACTTCTTCCAGAGGTGGATAAGCTCCAGCTAGCGCACATAAACTTTTAACCTGCTCTTCCCCGCTGTCTGTGGCTGGTTCCAGGTTCCCATGAGATGCTTTTCATGTTTGGGATCCATACATGTATGTAAAAAATGTAAATAATGCACATGTACTTCTCTGCGTACAGAAATGCTGTTGATTAAGAATGATACTGATAGCTGCAAATGTCTATTTTGATCATGAATTGAGTTAGAGGTACTTCCAATGAGATTATAATATTTTCCTGTACAGATTTTAAGCCCTGATGACGGTTATGAAAATAAGTCTCTTTATGAGAGTTGGCTTGAGAAAGATCCTGCAACTGAAAATAATAGCTATCCCAGGTAAACTGTTAATCTTGTTTTTTCATCATATCATAGCATGGCTACTCTCCAGAATTTTTCAAGCTATGCTGTAGATGACAGCAATAGAAAACCTTCTAGTACAAGGTGACTCTCCAGCAATATCTTTTATAGTAAAATAAAATAAAATTTTATGACCTTTTCCTAATGATGGTGATAGCTATGCCTGCTCTAAAATGAAACCACACACTTTTTCTAGGCCTTTTATTAGTAGAAAAGCAATTTGGAAAGTAATCAAAAAAGGGCAGGGGAAGAGTTCCAAATATAGTTTATTCACCCTACTAGACAGGATAATAAAATTGTTAGGATAAGCAAATGCTCGGTTGAGAGCAACTGCCTAGAACAGTAATTATACATTACAAATCTTTGTCTGAAGCTACTAAAACTTCATATTTGAAAGTATTAAAACTCCAAGCCACTCTTTAAGCCTGTGACTTGTGAGAATAAATCTTATTCACAATGTGGCATTACTCATGTAAGGTAAATAGAACTGCCCCTTCGTGTGATTTGACCAAAATGTTCTGCATGTGTTACTCTCTCTTTCAGGTCCTGGTAAGGTGAGCTTCTAGGTTCAACAGACTCACTGAGATTCCTTCTTTGGGAAAAAGCTACCAAGATATGACCTTTCTCAGTTGATACCAGTAGTTCCTTGCAGAAATTTATTCACCAGGCTAGACATATAAATCTAAAGCTTAATATAAAACTTAAGAAAAAATGTTTGAAAAAAACACTTAGATTGTCGTTTTATCTCCTTCTGTCTTGTCACCCCTACCCAGCAGATGGCAGTATTTGCCTGTAGGTAGCGCTTTGGCTGTTCCTTCAGCAACAGGAATTATTTACCAGTCTTTGATTCTGCTGTGGGATATGCTAAGCGTATAACACATCAGTCATCACATATATTGCTGCCCAGTTCGTATTCGCTTGGAAATAGACAAATAATGTTTTAAGATTGCAGAGATGTCTGGTACAATTTTATGGCTCTGCACATAGTGTGTACATTTTTTTTAAAATGTAATTGGTGTTATGAGCAGGATTGTTGCCTTTAAAAGATCTTCCTATTAGTACTGGATAATGAATTAGTGTGCTGGAATGAAATCAGTTAAAGTAACTAAGCTTACCAATCATCTCATCTCTGATCTTGCTAGTGTCCCTGATGTGCCCTTCAGAAGAACTGGCCTCCATTTCTTTGAAAAAAATCTGCATTTTGCTTAAATCTCTACCATATTTTTAAAGCAATCGCTCTTACTAAGATGTTCTCTTCTACACGTAGAATAAACAAATTGGGATCAGGCAGTGATTTTGAAGCCTACTTTCAGCGACTGGGAATTGCATCAGGCAGAGTCCGTTATACCAAGAACAGGGTAAGTCTTCCTGATTGCTTGAAGAAGTTTGATTGTGCTGATTAGTCATCTTTTAAAAGCATTTATTCATGATTAATAAAAAAGCTTTCAAGAATCTTTGACTTGTTAGTGTATCAGTGCCATTTCTTAATATAGCAAGAAACCTACATGTTTGGAGAATAAAATGTATTGCAGTGATGTGTCTATTCTATAGGCTGTCAAGTTCACAGAAAGTTATTTATAGAATCTGATTAGAGATGTAGGTTCCTTAATACACAAATCTCCCTTGATTGTGTTCAGAAGTAACTACATAAGATAAAATGGGGCCATGATTGAGGACTTCTGTTATCCAAACCCCCAAAGTGTTTCCATTTTTAGTAAAGGCAATCTCTCTACAATGGAACTGAAGGCAAGTCTGTGTACATAGAGAGAAGGAAGCCTGCTCCCTTAATCTTGTGCAACGATCCCTGGATTTAGGTTGGTTTTGTTTCTTAAAATGAACTCAAAAGAATGGAGGGCTAGAAAATCGTGGTTTGTAGCAAATAGGCTTTTTGGAAATTGCATCATAGTTGTTAAATGATCAATACATCCCTTAACTGCAATTAGAGCACAGGGCATTGAAAAATTTGCTTGCTCTTTTTCAGAAAGTGGATAAATTCAGCAATTATCCTGTGTATCACACTGTATATGAGACTTTTGAGTTAGTGGAGAAGTTTTATGACCCCACCTTCAAGAAACAGCTAACAATTGCCCACTTACGAGGCAAACTGGTTTATGAACTGGCAGATGCCCAGGTCATTCCATTTGACTGTAGAGATTATGGCGAAGCCTTAAAAGGATATGGCAATAGAATTTATAAATTGGCCAAGAAACATGAAGAACAGCTGAAAACTTACAAAGTATCATTTGGTGAGTAATAGCCACAAGAGTACTTTTTATGTGCAGTAGTTAGAATTATGCAAGGACATATTATATCTGTTATAGCTCTGAAATGGAATTCCTTTCTTTCCTATTTCAATTCTGCCATCATAATAAAGAGCTTCTATTGTTTTTTTCCTAAACATTATACAGTTTTAATACATTATTGTCTAGAAGAGAGGGCTATAACAATTTCCATGCTTATTATTAATTATGGGCATTATTACAGTTCTCATGAACAGTCATGAACCACAATCAAATGTAGAACAAAGAGATATATCAACCTGCTTCTCTGCTTAAGAAGAAAGTTAAATGTTTATGACAGTTACCTGGAATCTGAGAGACACAGGTGCCTATTCCTTCTCAGCCAAATACTTCATCTGACTCTGGGAATCTTGCTTACCAACTTTCTCAGTGCCTGGATACCAACAGAAGTGTTTCTTTAGGTCTCCTGCACAAATATATCTATTTGTTGAGCACTTGAACACATTGTGATGAAGCAAATGAATGAAAGAGGTCAGAAGCAGAAGAGTGCTCTGGACCCCAGGTTAGAATAGCTTCCACAGCAATTTTCTTTCTCTCCCCCTCTCTTCTTTCTTCTTGCCTCCTGTGTTTCTGCACCAAGGAGGATTTTCAGTCAGTCCCAATTTGCTTGCTATCTAAATCATCTGTGGTTCAGAGACATAAAGTAGCTCTTTGGAGATACAGTACCCTTTCAGGTTGTGTGAAACATTAGAAGTAACTGAAATTGAATGGAATCCTCATTTGGAGAAAAAGAAATGTGGTGTTTAAAATTTCATGTAATGGCTTAGGTGAAAAATTCGAGCTTATTTTGAAAATTCACTTTATTTTTAGAAGACTGTTCAAGATGTGCCTTGCATGATGGATTATCTGATCTGAGTTTTTTGTGTAACACAAGAATTTATTTCCATACATTTTGTGTTTACTGAAACATATAAAGAAACACCAAGTCTGGACTTTGTTTTTTGCAGTAGTAAAACATCTACCAAAATTTCTGTTAAATAATTTCCATTGTTTGGGTTTGTTTCTCAGTTCAGATTAGAAGATACCTCAACTACCTTCTGACCAAAGCATTTATTTTTGTTCCTAGATTCTGGAAGCAACCTTAATTTTAGCTTTTTCCCCCAAGCATCACTTAACTCTCTCTTTGATAACTTTATAATGTGTCACTTTTTGACAAGTTTTTCACAAGGCATATTTTTAACCTGAAAAGACTCTCCTGTGATACCTGATCAGTTTTAAATTATTTCTTGAATAAAACTATATATAAATAATATGTTTTTTTAAAAAATCTATTACACCAGAGTGCATTAAAATGTATAGCTAGTTTATACAATACTGTGAAAATGAAAATTTATTTCACTCAGAAGTTTCACAGAATTGACTGTTTACAACAGTGAATGCCAGAAAATTGTTAATTAAGCCTGAATAAATCACATAATTGTCCTTCAAATTAAAAGATTAAAGTTTTTAGATTCACATTTCAGCTGTACTTCTGCAACAGTGAAGGCTGGAAACCTTTTTTCATTAAACATGTGCTTGTAGTCATATGCTATCAGGAACTAATATTTACAGGGAGGGAAAAAAAAAGAAATGTTGTGGTATTTTCGAAAAAGACCCAACACTGACAGCACTGAATAACCTGTTAACATGAGCCCAAATTATTTTACATATTTTCACATGACCTCTCTTTTTTTTTCCTATTAAATCCCCTCCTACTGCTTCTGAAATATAATCTGTTGTCATGATATAACCATGATGTCAGCAGGGCAGAACTCTGTCATCTGGCAAAACTGTAACTATTGCCGTGGCTGTGGACGAGTGTAAATTCTCACACTCACAGGGTAACATAGGTCTGCCTATACTGCAGTCCATAAACTGGTTGCATCTGTGCCTCTAACTGTGTGAACTATACAAAAATATTAATACAAGAACAAGCAAGTGTAGGCTGGTGATGAATAAATAGGTTTGCTAGAAATAGAAGGGCAAATGAGACTGCAGAACAGCTTTCAATAGCAATCCTGGAAATAGAAAGCCTATTGTACTGAATAGTGTGATAAATTTGTAAACAGTGAAGGGCCATAACTGTCAACAGAGGACTGGATTTAGGAGTTGACCTAATCTTATGCCTTCTATTCCTGTAGGATCAGAGAGCTTACTCTGATTTATCCAAAGTTTTCTGAAACTTGTGAGTAAAATGTACAAGTTGTAAATCTTCCTTCTTTGTAATTGAGTTGAATTTTGATAAGATCAGAGGTTCTTCACCTCATAACATCCACCTTTTACTTTATTCTACAAAAATAAGTTGTATAAATTGATAGTTTTCCCAGGTCTTTATTAAATAGATCCTTCCACAGGAAAATCATCACAGCTGATATTGTCATTAAAAGAAAGGGCTGCTGTTTCTTTGGCTAAGTTGTTCCACATGACTTGGGCACACGGCCAAGGACAGAGCAAGGAAAACCAGCTGCATAACAGGCAACCCTGGGGTTTGAGGAGCAGCACTGTGGGGTGGCATCCAGGGTCACAGCAGAGACTCCTCCTAAGCTGTGCTTCCAGTGCATGTGTGGAGCAGGCACAGGACTTGGCTGCTTCAGCCTACCTTGTCTATCACTGTGTTCCTTGACAGTTTTGTCTTTTGTGCCTCCCCTAGTACCATTCAATATATGTATCACACTCCTGTTATGATATGAATAGGACAAAAAATTCCAAGGGTGAACTCCTGTTTTCCTTCCACAGCCTGCTGGAAGAACTGGTATTTTTGAATTCAGGCTTTTTATACCTAAACACTGCAGTGCATCCCTCTGTTAGAAAGGAAACTCTGGAGTTCTCTGTTTGCAATGCCAGCCAGTCTTTTCCTCGCCAGGCAGAGGGAAAATACATACTTGTGAAAGCTTTATCAAGCATCCTGCTTTATTGTTGGCCTTATTGTCTGTTGCTGTTAGTAGTTCAACCCTTTAAAATCTGCACTAGGATAACTAATAAATTATGGAAAGACAACAAAATCAGTACAATTTTAGCAGCAAAACAAATAAAATTTTTCACTGAACAACTGAAAGGGCTCAGTAGATACTCTGAAGTTGCTCAAAAAGTCCTTCCTTTTCTAGATCATCTTTTTTCTGCTGTGGTGAATTTCTCAAAGGCTGCTGCTGACTTTCACAGGAGACTTGATCAAGTTGACAAGAAAGAGTAAGTCTGAAGAAAATTATATATTTCTATATGTATGTATGCATATCTGCCTTAGGTACCCAGGGTGGCAGTTCTTTCTGTACAGTGGCTACAGAAGAATTCTCTGTGATTCATGTAGAATAGAGCAGGTAATATCTTCTGAGACAAATTTTGGTTCCTGTGATGAATAGTATCAGCTATAGAGCTTATTACTAGGATCAGCTTGTCATTAAAATCATTGTAATACATGGAAGGGCAGATAGCAGTGAAAGTTAAAGTTGGACTAAGCTCTGTAGTTAGACAGCTACAACTGAGTGTTTTAGATGATGCCAGAATTTTACTTTCAGCATACCTTAAGGAGACAGAATGGTGCTTCAGAGTATCTAAGATAGCTGTATGACACTTGCAAACCTAAAGGCTCTACGGTACTTCTGTGTCTTGTGAGAGCAGTAGCTGGAGGCCAAGTGCTGTCAGCACCTCGTATGGTACCAGATAATTGTGTTTAGGCACCTGAATCCCATCCTTACTATGTCACTGTACAGATGAGAGCAGGGGTTTGGACACTTGGCTTATGTGTACATCAAAATCTAGGTGTCTTATTCTTTACCTAAATCTCAGCTTTCCTCTTCTCTCTGTTAAGTGGGATGTTTTCTACTGCTGTTTAATACTAAGCAAATATCTTACACTCTCAGAAAGTCTGCCATTTTATTTTGCATAGAGTGAAATCTTGTAGTCGAGTTTTCTAACACAGAAATTCTGATACATTAATGTAACAGGCATTGAATACTCCTATTTGCAAAATTTCATTTTTTGTAGACTGTAGAACATTTGTGGGGTTTTTTTCCCCATCCAAAGAAGTGGAATGTGTTTAAATGAACCTAGGAAGTCATGTTTCCTTTGTCTCCATTTTCTGCAGTCCAGTTGCAGTGAGAATCATGAATGATCAGCTGATGCTCGTAGAGAGAGCTTTTATTGATCCTCTTGGTTTACCAGGAAGGAAGTTTTACAGGTGAGGCAACAAGTTTCTTGATCAGCTGTCTAAGGCACTTTTATTTTTGCAGGTGAACCCCACCTTAACTGACCAGTAGTTAAACTGCTGTATAGGCTTTATATAGAAATTACAGCTCAACAGATTCTGTTTTAGGTAGAATAGAGTGGTAGTGGACTTCTTTTATAACACCCAAGGAGAGGTCCTCGGCAGCACCAGCTGTGTGGTGCCTACTTCCTCTTCTTTGGTCTGGCACTCTGTTTTCACTAGCCATCATCCTCTGTGACTTTCACTTGCAGGTGTGTATTATTAGTTCTGGTACCACCTGCTCTTTTAAACCCGTCCAAAGTAGCGATTCGGTGAAAAACAAACTTATGAATACAAAGGAGAAATGAGGGTAGAGTAAAAGGGAGAAGAGGATGAGAACAGAGGCGTAGTGACGATCAGGTGAACTGAGTGGTCCTGAAGAGAGAGCTTGGAGAGAGTGACCTTCAAGCACAGGATAGATAAAGGTCCATGAGCTATGCTGCAGAGATCCCTCTGTCTCATCTTGGCTTCTCCTATGGATGTTCCTATTAACTTAAATCATTAACTACTTATCGTGGAAATTCCCTCTCTAGAAGCACATGGGTCCAGCAAAAGGCAATGTTCTGTGCTCTACAATACCCCATATAGAAAGCCAGTGCATTTATTAGTAACATCTGACAAGAAGCTAACTTCTGGTATCAGGTGTCTCACTATCTCACTTTACTCTCAGCACCCTCCTTTTCCTAATGACTGGATCCGAATGTATCTGACTCTGTGATTGATGGCTTTCACACCAAGCCAGAAGCCCCTCAGGCAGGTAGAATTGAGAATCACACTTCCATCCTCCTAGGATAAACTGTTGTTCACACTTTTGGAAGAATGAAATGGTTGTTTTCCACAGTTGTTCTTGTTGGGTGATTTTTTTTTCCCACTTGCTTGCATTTATGAGTGTAGTTTTAGTGTTTATTTTGATTTGGGAGGACTCTTTCACAAGCTACAAATGTCCTTCAATACTTAATATTTACAAAATCAATTTCAAAGCAGATCTGTAACTCTTCATTGTTTAAGAAAAGAAAAACCCAAGTAACATTAAACTGATAGTTATGCACATTTCTGTTCCAATAGGATCACTCCTTCTCTGAAGAATACATGCTCTTCTCAAGAATTGTCCCATAGATTTTCTTTTCCCTCTTTTTATATTCCTTTCCAGATCCACTGACCATCATTCAACTCCTTAGTTATTTTGATGTTTCTGTTCCACTTCTAATTGTGCACCCATACTTTGTTTAATTTCCTCTTCCAGACTGCCACATTAACTCAACAGGTTCGTTGAGCTCCCATTTTAAAAAAAAAAAAACAAAACAAGAAAAACCCCAATTCCCCCCATGGTTTCATTCTTCATTAAACAAATACATCATCTCTTCCCAAGGAGAAGGTTACCTGTTCTAAATTTGTGTCCTTTTCCATAGATTTTGCTCCTTTGGCTTCTTCTATTTATCCTTTTAAAGATACGTACAGGTAGATTTCCTGTGTATTTAGTAAGATTTCATCTTCACAGGATTCATGGCTGTTTTATGGTGCAAACATAACAGTTGCCCACAATGAACACACACATAGACACTACATGTCAGTAGTTACTTTTTTTAGCCTATCTACATTTTTTTCTTCTTTCCCCACAGACACGTCATCTTTGCTCCAAGCAGTCACAACAAGTATGCTGGAGAATCCTTCCCAGGGATCTATGATGCCATGTTTGATATTGAGAGCAAAGCAGATCAGCACGGAGCCTGGGAGGAAGTGAAGAGGCAGATTTCCATCGCAGCTTTCACTGTGCAGGCTGCAGCAGAGACACTGAAAGAAGTAGCATAGGACGATGGCTTCGAAAAGCTCAGTCAAGTAGCAAAGTCTGAAACACAGTGTGGTCAGGCTCCTATAGTGACCCAGGTTCTCCTGACTGCTTAACCATCTGAGTGTCCACCCTTCTAAATGCATGCAAGTATGTTGGTAGGGTTGGCAGGCACTCCTGTACCAAAGAACTCCTGAGCTAGAAATTACTGCTTCTCTAGTACTGACAAAACCAAACAACCCTAGATGTAAGCAAATTTTCAAGTGGGAAAAAGAAAAAATCAGTTCCCAACTACTGTTTTCTGAAAGATCTGACAATTTTGAGGCCCCATTATTTCAGATGTACAATTAACCAGTTATTTGCCTGTAAGCCTTTTCTGTAGCAGTGATCAAGAGAACACATTTTAAGAGCAAAAATATAACGTTTCTAAGCACATGCATTTGTCTTGTTCTGATAATTACTTTTATATTATAAGATACTGAGGGCTATTCCGTATTTTAGAATCTATTCTGAAAGACTGGTGAGTGCTCATTATACTGATTTTCTTTCTTCTCCTAAAAAAATATGATACTGGCCCTCCTGCCAATTGCCAAAGCAGTCCTAGCCATTCTTGATAACCAGAGAAAAGAGCTGCTTATATGCAGAAATCCAAAAGCATTTTCTCAGGGAGTGAGTGTCTGTTCTTTTGAAAGACGGCATGCACCTCCTTCCTTTATTTTCCCTTTGGAATATGCAGATTGTGGGGGATAACCAAAGATGACCTCCCTGCTCCTTTTGGCTCTTTCACTAGTCCCAGACCCATGGTAGCTTTTGTTCCTGTTTTTTCCCAGGAGAGCTCTTTCATGAAGATGTCTTCTTCCACTTGAGGGAGCTGGAGGACTTTGTCACTATTGGCATGGGGCTTGAGGTTATTGTCTTTAAATGAGACCTGAAGAAATTTCCCCATTAGGAGCTGCTTTCCCTTTCAAAGAGAAACTGAAATGTATGAGAAGGGTAATTGTACAAAATGGTTTAATTTGAAAAAAAAAATTATTCTTGCTTCATTTGCCCTTTAAATGTTCTTCTCATCTACATGCTTTACAACTAATAAAACTGCTAGAATTTTATTAAATGACATTCCAGTTTGTGAGAGCTGATAATAACCAATTTCTACACTTATGTAAAATATACTACAGTTTTTCTCACAACCATAAATTGCACTGAGTTGTGGGAATAAAATCCTTTTTGTTTTATGGAGAATAAAACAGATGTGGTACTAAAAAAGAATTAGAGAAACAGCACAATTACTCAGCCACGGAAGGAGTTGTTCGCATCTCAAATGCCTTGAAATCAAGCAAGGGAAACAGAAATTACTGTAGTTGGGTCCTTTGGGAAGTTGTTTTGCAGGGCACTAGCATCACTTCCACTAAGCCTCTCTGAAAGACCTTTGTCTGTGTACCTATGGATGTTGTGCTCATAACTGACTGTTAAATTGTTTTTCACAAATCAAGCCTCAGACACATGAGGAGGAAATTATGCTTCCACAATTCCTGCCTTACCTCTTCTTTTGGAAAATGTAATGCAGTCACTGCTGTAGCATCATCACAGGGTAAGGCAAAAAAGGGGTTACCTGACAAAGTGTTTCCATCTTGATTTACAAAAATCTCTTTAATAGTATAAAACAGTGATCAATTTTTCACCAGGAAACATATTTTTCAATGGTAGTCTGCCTTTGAAGTTCTGTGCCATTACCGTGCTGGTGTGAAAGAGCACATAATCTCCTATCTGTGTGCAGTCTGAAGCTGTAAGAATGAATTACAGCTCAAGTCAGGCTGAATGCACAGCTGGCATTGATTGTTATGTTCCTCTTCTCAACTTAATTGATAACTCTGCCTGAAAGTGTAATTCACCATGACCCACTACAACCTGAGAAGTATACAAAATAGCTTAAATCTATTTCCATTTCTCTCTATAAAGTTTTGCTGAGGGAGAATGATATCCAAACCCTTATAAATAAGGAAATCAAACCACTTATAAGTGGCTTAGACTGATTAAGTTCCATAAAGTCCCATATTCTTCGTACTGAAAGGATCAGTTACTCAAACTAAGACTGCCTTCCTTGCTTCAGCCAGTAGCATCTCCTTTTCTGTTACATGGACAACCAAGCAAGTGCTACTGTCTCCCAGCCCAAGGGCTACCATATCTGTGCAGCTCTGCCTGCCCATAATTTCAATTGTGTGGAGATTTTTCAGGTTTTCCTTTCAAATGGGTAACACTCGATCACTTTTACTCTGTCCTTCCCCAATTCCATTTGCACAGTTCAATCACTCAACCTGGCTGAAACAATCTGTGAATCATACAACTGGGAAAAACAGACCCTTCAGCCTGGACCGAGGCTGCACATTACTTGAATATTTGGCTTGCCAGCCGTCTGTTTAGAAAATTAGTTTCAAAGGCACAGTGCCGGAAAGTTTATTTCAGATTCTCTTACAGTTGAAATACCTTTGATTTGCCTTTGGAAAGGAAGTCATAACACGAACTTAGTGATGGCTGGAAAGTGGGGATAACCTACATGCTCCGTTCTCCACCAAGGGGTAAACACTATCTCGTTAAAACATTCATTTGCACAAAAAATGGTAGTAACTTAAAATAGTTATTCTGCTGTGGTTTTCAATCAATCAATCAATAGAAATAGAAGCATCTAAAAAAGACTTTACAGCTCTTAATGACACTCAAAACTAATTCAAAACTTTTAAAGATTAAGTGATTGGGATTGAGTGATGCCAGTGCTTCTCTCAATACTCTGTAATTAGCAATCCTTCCCAAAGATAACCTGTGCATCAAAGGACTACTGTTCTGGAGCAATGAAATGGAAATGTCCCTATCGCAGTACCCTGATGACTGAAGTACAATCACACCAGCTGAAGAAGTTTCATAAATCTTCTCAGCAACTACAGGTGTTAGAGCAGGGCATTTGGATTTGTCTGTTCTTATGGTTCAGCCAAAGCAATTTGTCAAGTCCAGGTCAAATTTTTAAATTGCTTCAGGTGATCCAGAATTGCATTGTTTTACAAAAATGATAAAGATAGAACACATAATGTAACTCAGTGTATCTATTAAGGAAAAGACACTGCAAGAGAGAAATCCTGAAGCAGTCAATCAGCCCATTAGGCAGATGATCACAATCAATACCAGTGCTGTATGTTGACCTTTCCTCAGACTTGATTTCTATTATTCTGTCCTTCTTCTATTGATAAACTATAAAACAATTTTCTCATGTGGCCTGAAACTATTGCTATTCCTGTCCGTGCTACCTAATAAAATATCAGGCAGTGGGTTTAAAACAAAGGGATTACTCACACTACACGTGATTATCTGGTCAAGCTCATTGCTACAGGAAACTATGAAAGGTGAAATGGGTTAAAAAATGATCAGACCCATGCAAGGAGTGCTCATGCCTAATGATCCAGATGCAACCTTTCATTCAGAATGCCCTAAAGCATATATATGCATGAAGGGATTAAAACATACCTGCTTTATTCCTTGCTTTAAGCATTTGTCACGGAGAGATTACTGGGAAAGACTGTACTCTGCACTCTTTTTTGTAGTGTTTTCCACTGAACAGACAGCCCCTTAAGTGCTGCTGGCAGTTTTCTGTTCATGTACTTTGATGGAAACCCATGAAAATTAGTAAATGTATCTTTAAAAGGTTGCCTGTTTTCATCTTTAAACCAAGATGATTAATATGTCAATCAGAGATTTGTGTTTTAAAAAAAAAAAACAACAAAATTGCTTGAAAGCAGAAAGAGTTTATCCTCCAGTCATTTCATTAAGAGGGTAAGAGGTACTCTTCAGTGTCTGCAGAGAAGACCTATGCTACAGTGACCCAACATTATTCCTAAGGATAATATCAGTAGGAAGATGCTGACAATGCCTGAAAGTCACTGAGGACTTTCTGCACCTCTCAGGAAATGCTGTTAAGACTCTAAAGGAGGTAGAATCTCCAAGTGACACAGCTTCAAAAGCTGCTGAAGACCTCTTCTATGCAGCTGGTAGGAACAGGATATACTCCACATGGCCAATTTTTTCTCTCTCTTACTCTAAATTCCTCTGTTTTTATTCATGGGATTTTAGCATACAGTTAGGAGTGCCATTAAGAGAGCTGAATGATGGTGAATAACGTGGACCTCCCTATAGCAGAGCAGGAAAGACAACACTAATTGAATGAAATACAGAAAACGTTGCTTCTGCTACAATGTTCTCTTCCCAGCCAAATGAAAGAGCTGTGTTCCTCACTGAACAACACTTGCTACACAGAAATTGTCCCTAGAGAAACCAGTAGGAGCTGAATTTAGTTAGCGGCCTTTTTTAAAGCAAAAGACTGTTTCCATTACACCACTGGGACTGAAAGCAACTCCAGGCAAGCAAAAGTTGCTACAGTTTAACCTTACAGTTTAGCTGCAAGTCTATGGTGTATTAGAGTTGAGCTGTAAGTCAAGTTCAGTAGTTACTTCTGTTAACCAGAGTCAGCAGGAGGAACTTAGGAAGTCTAAATGGTTAAGGAGCTGTGTGTCCCATGAATTACTCTATACTTGCTTTTGCCAGTTATAAATCATGAAGTCAAGGCAGCTCCTGTCAGATCCTACACCTTTAAACATTTTCTTCCTTATCCAAGAAAATTTACAAGCTATTCTTCAATCCAACCTGTAAGGCACATCCATTTTCTGGATGGGCTTGGGGAGCTCAAATAATGGTGGAGGAGGAGAACTGGTTTGTTGGGCACCTCATGCAGGAGGGACTGGACTGAGTTCAAGTAAACTGAAAACATGTTATAACCTTCCATAAAGGGAAAAAGAATGGAGAAAGGGAAAAGCATTTCACAGGAGGGTATCAGATAAGAATAGACTAGCTATGTTTACATTGCACCTTCCCCAGATGTGCTTTGCTAGCTTGCTGACAGTAAACTGCTGACACATTCCTGATACTGCCATCCACATTACCTCCAAAGTTGGCAGTATTTTTAGAAGGAAACTCAAGCCACAGTTGCTGGACACAGTGACTGTTATGACAACACACCCTTATGCAACCCATACGCAGCAGGACATTAGGCTAGGGAAATACAGCTGCAGAACACTGAGCACTGAAAGATTTAGCTCCGAGCTCACTCATCCCTTCTGATATCCCTGGAACCAATGCCTCCTCCTGAAGCACCGCTTTTGCATCCTCAGCTCTCTTTTGTCTCCCAAGCCATCTTTCCATACTCTTTCCACTGGAGTCTGCGTGCCCTGGCACCTCCTGACTGCACTAAAAATTTGAGCCCACAGCTCAAACAATTACACTGGCACGTGGCCTTGCCAAAGTGCGGCCACTTGCGTAGTATCGCCTGTTGCCACGGCAGAGCAGTAAAACACAAGGACTCTGCCTGTCCTGCTAGGTGCAGGAGCAAGCATACTTTGTCAGTAAAGACAAGTTCATTGTCACTGTACTTGAAATCTTAGCTGTCTGATCAAAGAAGTATCAGTGTCAATCTATTTATTACAGAAAAAGGAAAAATAAATACTATCACAGACAAACTTTTTAATAACAAACCAGTTAAAATGATTGAGTCTTTTATCTTTCTGGGGTTTCCAGTATCATCCTGTGCACCTGTTCTAATCATCTCATCCTCATGGTCCTCTACATTGTATCCTGTGCCCCAGCTTTCAACATCCCTGCTATGATACGAGCTTTGTATTCCTCTGCAACATGATGCCAGAATCATATATCTGTTATTCTACACAGAATAACTCCTTGCTCTTAGTATCTGTATCAACAATATGGTTATACCATACAACTATAAAAGGATAAACAAAGGTAAAACAAATAAGGCAATAGTCACCTGGTCATGATAAAACTTGTGACAGCCAAGCAAGCTAAAACAAAGCTCCAGGCAGACGAATGAAATTCAGACAATGCAAGCCCGGTAAGTCCTGAGACCCTTTAGAGGTGGAACAAAGCTTGTGCCCTGCTTTAAGCTATAAGCCATGGCAATACTATATTTATTAAGTTATCAGCAGAGATTAGCACTCAGGGGTTACTTGGGGGAGATGCCAAGCTTTTGAAAGAACAATTACTAAGGACAGCTACTACCACACTTACTATCTAGTCCTGGCAAATCTGAGACACGGATGAAATGGAGCTGGCTTTTCTTTCTATATTTTCAAACCATCTCAGTTCACATAATTCAGCCTGACCGGATTTTGGTTTTGTAAAGATCAATCATTCTTGTAATCTGCATTCAGATAAATGATAATGCACACTCTGATAAATTATCTAGCCTGAGGACTAGGTATTTCCATAGGATTCAGAGTGTAACTGCAGGACACAGCACTTGCCTCTCAGGCAGTGTAACACTCCATTTTATACTAAAACATAATTACCCAAATATGGAGAAGTTCTTGCAAAATCTATCAGCTTTGTCACAGCTAGTGGTCATTCTGCAGAAAACCATATTTGCAATTTCAGTGAAAAATTCCTTATGACACATACTTTAGCTTAAGAATTGTGTGCTCAACATTTTAGTACTGCTGCTTCAACAATGTTGAAGTTTTTGACCACTTTTTGTTGTGCAAGTCCCAAATACACTGCAGTCTTCAGGCAGTGCTGATCAAAATAACGGTTCAATGCAATAGACTTGTGTTAATTCTGAAACAAAATTGTTATTGAAGAGAAATAACAGCAAAAGAAAAAATGCCATTGCGCTCACATAGCAACACGGTGAATCTCTATAAAAGATATGGGGGAAAAACATAATACTGTGATTTAAAAAGATGCAGAGCTTTGGCTTATTCACAGCTGGTTCTGTTGCTTTGTATTAACCTTCCGTCCTAGCATGTTTTTACAAACCACTTCATTTTTTCTATAAACACGTGAAAACCTTTCTCTTAAAAATTTATTTTCAACTACATTTTAGTATCTTACATTTTTCCAGCTTCACCTTCTCTACAGCTATTAACTTTCTCAGAAAGCATAAGCATCCCATTTAGTGAATCCACTGAAGTTATAATTCTTTCTAGCAGAAGTGCTGACAGGCTTCTGATTTGCAGAGCTATAATTAAAGAATTATTCTGAACTGAATGCTTTTGTTGTAGGTTTTATTCATGAGTAGACATTCCAAATCTCAAATGCTTTCACAGACAAAGGCAGAATATTTAAAGTTTGAGTTAATGTTTCTGCATACAACGACATAACCTGATTACAAGACATTCCTTTACAAAAAAACCTAAGTCCCTTAGGGTCTAGAAGTGCACAATAACAACTCTGCCTCTTGTATGAATGAATCTGGTTTTCAATAAACGAAGAACAGATTAGATTAAGAATATTACACTAAAAGCACATTAGGCTTGTTTTCTCCCACGTACTGAATTTAGCAATAATAACACAGTACCAATATTTAGCATGAGTTTTTTCTGACTTAAAATATTTCATAATGGTTGTAATGTTTCATGCTTTCATGGCTTTTGCTGCAATGCAGCTTTTGTTGATATTTAACCAAGAACTCATTTTCACTTACTTGTTTCCAGCCGGTACCAAAAATATTTTATTCAAGAGGATGCCTCCTTCTCACACAGAAAACACACTGGCTGCAAAAATAACCCTGCCCATTTTCTGGATAGTCAGAATCAGTCATCATATGGGTTGATCAGTTAAATTAAAGAAAAACACATTGATGCATTTCACTTGCCTCCAGATTATAAGCACCTGTTCCTCCAGCCCCTTTCCTTGCAGGCTCACAGGACTACAGATGTGTAGATGGCAACGGTCATGCACAGCTCTCGGTCCCCCTAATGCCAACATTGTAGCATGAAAACAAAACGTTCAGCCACCCAGGAGGAAAAAGTTGGGTTTATGAACATGGTTTGAAATCTGTGCTGCCTCCACAGAAGCCTTAAACACCACATCATTGCCTGCCCATTGTCCTTATTGCTAAGATCTTACCTCCCCAAAACCTACCTTTCATTTTGCAGACAAATCCAGAGAAACTGAATTTTCTTGATGATCATTTGGCACAGTAGTAGTAGTAGTTTATGTCCATGGCAGTATCTTGGTTACTCAAACTTTGAGAAAATACCAAGCTTATATTATCATAGAAAGTTTCAGGTCCCAAAGAGTGAATAATTTTTTTCTCTCTGTTGTGGGAATGCCAGGTTTTGACAGGTATCCTCTTCCTTTTTCCAAGAAAATAGAAAAAAAAAAAAAGCAGTACAGCTATAATATCTTCAGTATTCTTAGAACAGCCCACACTTTGTATTTGGAATTATTCCAGTTCCATTAAGTTTGTGATGGCTCACAATTCTTGGACAGAACACTTTCTGTGAATGAGACAGGACTCCATCTGAGTGACCACACCTATTCATATTGCTGCAAAACTTACGTATCTTGACCGGGCTGTTGTGTTAGAAAACAAAAGGCAAAGTCCAAAATCAAGACTTGGAGGGGGGGATGCCAGGTAACCCTTTTGCTACAGTTGCCCTCATAGGTAGGCTGATCTGTGGAAAATGCCCACCTACATTTTATTTCAACCACAGTGTTGCAAATCCAAAAGGAAGTTCTATCCCATAAGAAGTAAAAAAAACCCAAATGCAACCAGCATGTAATAAGAATTTTATTGAATACATTTAGAAAAAAATTCAGGCATGAAGATGTAAGATTAACTTCTGCATATAAGTTTTAGGAATGTGCAGAATCAAACCACCATGCAAAAACACCTCCCCCCCTTCAACTGTAATCCAAGACTCTTATAATGGCAAAATTACTACTGCCTTAAAACAGTGTTCCAGACACATAACTCATTACTTTAAGAAAGATCTCGTTCCTGAACGGAGATAAAATTTTAGCAGCGATTGGGAAAGATCAGTTTGATAAGCAGGGGCAGCATTTAACCAGTACGCATGCCACGTGTGAAGAGCGCAAGCAAAAAATGCATTGTTACAGAAAGTAGATTTTATCAAGGCAAAATTCCTAGTAAAACTAATCCCTAAACTACTGAAATGGTGACTTGATAATGTACGTGTGCCAGGAGAACATCCAATGTCCACTTACATCAGTGACATGTAAAATATAAAAGCCAGAGCAGCTGAACAACCCAGTCCTTAATACTATATTAACATTAAAAATAAATTCCAAGTCCTCCAACATACGTATATATAATACATAATGCTAGACAGGAAAATGGGCTTATACATGAGGGAAATGATTAAGATTTCTGTCACAAGCTTTTATACCCATGCAATCTTTCATATTAAAAAGGGGTTGTACATGGAAAGTTTTCTATGCACCTGGACAGTCAATTCTGAGACACTCAATACGCTGTGTAACATGTAAACCCATACTGAGACACACAACAGCCAGTGACTCATTATAGAAATACGGTTGAACTGCAGCAAGTTGATCAACTTGTTAAATACAAGACAACCCCTGGAAACGTGAAAAACAGAGTAAACAGAACAGCAAATATTCCAGTAAGTACTTGTTTGCAATTTAGTTTCACTATTATTAGACAGGTGAAAGCCAATGTGATCAAATTACCTAGCTTAGTTTTAAAAGCTTGCTGTTGAGAAAGTACTGTGATTGGCTGGTTTGGGACACTACAGTTGATTTCACCTTCTCTCCACAGTCACTAATAAATGTTAAGGCCAAACCAATATTCCATGAAGGTGTCAGCTACTGCATCAAGATGGCATTTCACAAAATACTAGGATTCAATGTCAGCATGCTGAAGCTTGTTCTGAGCAACTGCTCAACACACTCAAATTTGGTAAGCAATAAAGCTTTTGCAGCTTGATGATAGATGCAGGCATATGGTTGTAAAAAGCTGCAAAGAATTAATGCAGTTAAACACGATCCTTACGTCAGTCTATACCAGCTAAATGTTTATCTTTTTATTTTGAAAAATATGACAGGCCATACAAAGTGAGGTGATTATTTGCAAACCCCATACATTCTGAGCTGGTTAAAGCTGGCTTTTTTGTTTGCTTAAGTCTTTTAAAAAGGTCAATTTTGAAAGTGGTTTTATTGCCACTGATGGGGAAAGTCATTACGGAATCCCATAAATCTCTTTAATTTTGTGCTGAAAGTATAAACAACAGGAAGAGAGTAGGAGGAATGAGAAAAAAGCAGAAGGAAAACCGAGGACCACGTTTATAGAAGTTTTCTTCTACTTACAGCCAAGTTGACTCAGCTACCAGCAGAACATAGTTTGAAATGGTGTAACAAATAGCGACAGGGTCTCAAAGCCTGTAACATTAGCAGCAGAAGGTACATTCATCCACATTTTTCCCCATTTACCATTTAGGATACTAAGGGAGAATATGACTTGCTTAAAAAATTCTGTTTTCCCAAGAAACACCATTTCCCTTGTAGTTCTTTAAAAGGGATTTTACATTATGTAAATCTACTGCATGTGAGAATGCAAATAAATTGAAAATATGTTAAAAACGTGGAAAACATAAGATATTTAGGATATTTATATATCCATATGGATAGACAGCCATTTGAACTTGCTTGTTAAAGAACTTTATCCTGGCGTTTAAACAGTGCTCATTTTGCTGCCCAAGTTCAGAGTTCTGCATACCAAAAAACACAGATGGCATGCTAGTAGCTACAAGCTATCTAGAGTTTCCCATTCACTGAAGTGGTTGTTCTCAGTATTATACCAAGAGCTCCATTTGTTGGTTCAGAACACATCAGGGAACATCTCTTCATTCTTTAGAGGACCATTTGCAGGCATACATTTTTATACGCTTGCACCCTATCACATTACAGTATGTGACGTCTTCAAATTAATTTTAAAAAAGAAAAAAAAAGGCATTATTAGAAGTTGGTACAATCTTTTGAGCTGGAGTTTTTAATATCAGCCCAAGGGAGTAGGCAACCATCCCAGTCATTGAGGAAACAGGATCTAGAAAAGAAGGTAAAAAAGCACCAAAACAGATTTCATAGATATGGAACTGGCGTTATTTTCTCAGTGTCTGGGGATAGATCTTTGGTAATGATTTCCTACTACTTTATGCATAAAGTGGGATTTCAAGCACTGCTAGAGAGAGAACTCTAAGCTCAAATCAAATTATACTCAGAAACCCACACTTAAATTCAGGTTGCCTTTACTACGGTCTGTGTTTCTCTTGTCATTATTTCAGGTCTGCCAAGGTAGGTGGATGAGCATCTACACATTTCAACAATTCACAGGACTGCTTGTTAACATATATAAGTTTCAGCACGAGAAACTATGGCATGCATTTTGTATGACATATAGCAAAATTGCTTTTCTTTCAGCTGCAACCCAAAATTAAGAAACTATTTCCAGTATAAAAAGAAAGCAACATTAACACGTGTTGCTGCATGGATAAAAGTCTCATCTTTAAAACTGTTTTTGTTTTCAGCCACTAATGCTTACTGATGGAGAACTGAAAACAAAAATAATGTCTTAATTTCTAATTACAGTTTTGCTTATGCTGTTCAAAAGAAATAATATTTTTTTTAATTCAAAGGTACAATTATGGTTTGAGATAAGACATTTTAAAGCTTGTTGTTTGTTTCTCCCCAGATTTGTCCTGTAGATAAATATAGTTCTTAGATTACCATCCTCAGAAACAAAAGCTACACACATCTACATGGAAATGATTTTCCTGAGACACTTACAGTGTGTACTGGCTTCTCCTACTACACATATCGGCATACTTTGAAAAAAGATTTATAATTTTGAACGTATTTGCAGAAGAGAACAGAATATACATTCCAAAGACTGTAAAACATATACAGCACTTTGGTAATTTTTTGACAGTCTGCTGTTTTTATGTTCTCCACAGCTACGATGCTAAGTTATTCAGCCATTTCACTGTCCATTAGCTTTTATATTAACAATTAAAATATCAAAGGTATTGGAGTAAAAAAAGGAAAAAACCCAACTTCTTGCCAACTTTGTTTTCATTTTAATCTGACCTCCTGCTTTTATAAATGAAAGACAGCAAAAGATTCGGCAAGTACTGAAATCCTTAGCAAAATACTGTTTATTCCATCCACAGCCAACAGGTATTGAAACAAACTGTAGTTTCAGAAGACAAAAATGCAAGTCTACCAAGCGTTCTTTCATATCTATGTTCATGTATCTTTTCATTCTAGATGTAGAAACGCATGCTAATCACTTCATAAGCTCAGATTTTTGTATCTGTATTACTGTATGTTTCATAATGAACCGTGCTGAATTTAACATGTGCTACCAAGTAGATCCAGTCTGAACTGAACAGTTTTAAAATTAACACACACAGTGGACTGAGAACACATCTATTTGGATAGTCAGTGCATGGTAGGTAAGTTTTAAGTAAAGGGCAATAGTTTTTTTCCTCTAAAACCCCATGTAGATACTCCAGCTAGAATAAATACACTCATGGGAGTCAGAGCAGAAATAGCTATTACCCTTTAGATTTACACCCCCATTTACTGTGAGTCAAATTTCTTTGTAAAATGGAACATATGATCTAGCACAAAAAAAAAAGAATCTATATAAAAAGTTAAATATTTGATTACAGTAGCAAGTCACCACTTCATAATGGGAAAGAACTTGTCTCCTGTAATCACTATTTATCTGAATTCTCTTTTTTTTGTTGTGTGTCAGATACTGGTAATTCAAGACTTGCCCATAATAGGGGCTCTGCTTTTCTCATAGTAAGCTCAATCTTTGTAGCTGTCATGTTCACATAACTCCTCTTCACATCGATTACCTAGAACAGAAAACAAATTTCATGCTTCAGTTTAAGAAACAGACTGCTAGACATTTGGTAATTAAGTTAGGAAGATCACCTTAACACTAAATTTCAATAGATGTTTAGGTAAATGGAGTTCCCTCTGTTATCTAGAAAAGTCAGCCCTCTCCCATTCCTAGGCTATGAACATTTGCCTGTGCATATACAATACATATGTTCATCTAACACATATACATAAGAATGCAATTACACAGTGTCAAGGGTTTTCTGCAACACACCATCATCATGGTGTTGGGATCTTGGTACAAACTGGGACAGAAAGGACCTCTGGAGGTCACCTGCTGCTCAAATCAGCCTCAACTATGATGTCATACCATTTCTCTTGGGTCATATTTAAATGTAAATTACCAAAGGACAAGCAACTGAATTTCTCTCAGTAAGTGGAATAGTGAGAAAAAACAAACTCTTCTAAAGGAGAGAAAGCTGAAGGTTTGTGTTTTGTTTCTTTGTTAAAACAGAAAAATTATTCTTATACTTACTCCCCATAATTTCACACTGTGATGAAATTCCTTTTCTCCTTCAAATACAATATGGATATTTAACTTAACAGGAAAAACAACAGAAAATTTTGTCAGGCTAATAAATCATTTGACACATCACGTACGCATAAGCAAAATATATCACATGAGTTCTCAGTTCCTACAATAAGCAAAGAAATCAAATTGTCCCTCAGGCATAGAAGTAAAAACCTGTCCTAACAAAATCTGATACAGTATAGTTGCCATATATCCTGCCTGATTAAGAAATTGGAGAAGCATTTTAACACTTGTTTAATATTAGTAGCTGTGAAACTGCATACCGTGAAGAACAATATTAAATTACATTAAGCCAAATACAATGAAGTTATGAATCTATAATTATTTACACATATGGTGATGCAAATCCTTCATGCTTGGATTTTAACTGTGCAAATAAAATTTAAGATTTTTTTTTTACATATTATATTGCAGCTTTTAAAAAAAGCCCATTAAAGTACAGGTGTCCAAACAAAACAGAAAAATAATGCTATACACCCTTGAACAAACAACAACGCCACGGAAAAGCTGTTACTCAAAAGATCCTCATGCTACTCTACCTCTGCCTTGTAAATAAAGCAGAAACAAAATTTTACCTAACTTCAAGATGCTGTTAAGAATTAAAAAATAAAGAACTACATCTTAAGGTAGATAGTCACCATTGTGCTATTTGCTTCTACGTAGCTCAGATCAGGAACAGAGTTTTTCGCATATACAGAAATAGTTACTTCTCCTCCAGTCTGGTGCCAATCGTGCCTGCATGGAACTACCTTCTTTCCCTACATAAGGAAAAAAATTAAGGGGAAAAAAAAAGACTTAAAATTGCACTGAGGAGTATTTTTAAAACATTAATTAGGATAAAAGCCCAGGACTAGTCCAGGACTATTTTAATAGTCAATAAGTAGAGCTAATAAAGGACTACACTGCATGTCCACAGGAAGATTCCACTTCTATGTTTTTTTTTTACTAAAATATTTCAGCTACTGGTCCCTGAAAAACATTAATCTTACTTTAAAGGAATATATTCTGTATGGAATACCAAGACACTCTTAACTAACAAATCAGCAAAGACTGCTATTTTTTCCTCCAAATTGGCTAAAACCACTTTTACTGTAAAAAAGTGATACTATACATATCACTAAAAAGAAAGTTTGTACTCTATTACAAGCATACTTCCACCACATTACTTCAAACTGTTTCTCTGTTGTCATGCTGTATACAACATCCTCCGTATTATTTCAGAGGCAGTGATCTGTAACAGCTCAACGACAGTAACTCCTCCATCAAGCTACTAACCACACTTTGGTATTCAGAATGGCCAGCTGCAGAATGCAATACCAATGCTACGTACCGCATCCTTTTTATTCCAAACATGTGTTCCTCTTGTGCAGCCTTCTTGAGCTAAAAATGTATTGAAGTCAGACGTTTTTCTTTTACAACAGCTCCAATACTTCATCCTTGAAAATACGCAAAGTATTTAACAAACAATATTTAAGACACTATTTACTCTTAAGTACCCAAGATCTTTCCTGTATGCAATGTTACTGTTAACTTAATATAACCTCTTCAAGTATACCCATTTTTAACTGAGGAAAAAATACAGAATGAAAATCAGACAACATCTACAAAAAAAGCAGGACTACATAATAGACTAACTAAAAAAATAAAAATAAAATTGACTGAGTACTAACCCTTCGTGGAATATAGGTACACCAGAATGGTATATACATACTTCTTCTGTGCTGTGCGGTCCTTCATACGTCTAGTAAAACAAAGCAATTAAAGTGTATTACTGTTACAGGATGTGGACCAAAGGGAAAAACAAACAAAAACCACAACACAACCCAAAACAGAAACACTGAACGAAGTATTACAAATTTTTGACTAAATAATACACACATAATGGCTTGCCCTAGGTTTTCCACATGGTCATTCAACCTTAATTCGTAAAAAGTTCCCTGGCACTCCTGCTAACAATCATCTATGTCCATACAGCTCACTTTAGGTCCTCAGAAATATCTATCTTTAAAAATAGTCTGAATATTCAGTGAAAACAAGCACTTAACTGGAAAATAAGTCAATCATTCATAAAACACATGGAATCTCCGAAGGAATGAAATAGTACACAATGCTTCCACTGAATATCATATCAATTCTTCCTAATGCAAGCAACAGACTGCTATAAGTTCTCTTTCCACCAGTGTTTCAGTAGAAAATGCAAAATCTCTCACACGTCCAGTGAAATCCCTATTTAAAATCTACCCTGTTCTGTAGAACACAACGGTGTCAGTATAAAAAACTTTCAGTTTAAGTTACTGTGTAATATACTGAAGTGGGTTATCAAACGTGTATTCATTACGCGTAATGGACTTCATGCTGTTTCCAAATCAATGTATAGCACACGAAAAAATACCCACAAAAGGAAAACAAAACTGTACACTTAATAGTTCAGCAGCTGGGTTTGAAAGGGAAACTGAACCACTTACTTTTGAGCAGCCTGCATTTTTACATGCTGTCCCAATCTTGATTTCATCACTGTCTTCCTCTGTAAACAGAATCGTGTTACAGAAAATGACAACTGAATAGTATAATGTACTAAATATTTTGGTTTTATTAAGAATTAAAACAAGCCAAGGAGTATGTTAGGAAAAAACCTCTCAAGCTGTTTATTTTCTGCCTGGTACTGAAGTCTCCCAGAGAGGTACAAAAAACAGAAATGATAAAAACATTCCAAAAGCTGTATTACCTGTGCATCAGATCCTAGGGTCTACAGCTTTACAGTTTTAAGTGGAGCAGGAAAAAAACCAAACCCAACATGAATAGGCTTATTATAATCACAGGGGAATAGAATAATCACTCATTATGTCTGGTTTTGTAAAACTAAGAAAGTAAGGCTCCAACTGCTGTCTATAAATACACAGAAGGAAAGAAATCTGGATACCAAGTAGAAAAAGAGAGCTGAATGACAATTTTGGCACAGGAATAAATGAGTATAGAAGAGCCGCAAATGTAAGCTGAAATCAGGAAGCGTTTCTTAAGGAGCAACTTAGCTCCAGAACGAAATTCAAAATAAACTATGGGAATTAAAAAAAAAAAGAGGAAAAACTGATGAGGGAGAACCAAATAGGCTCAGAGGAATTTCTCCAGTTCACGAAAGGCTTCAGATGACATCACATTTGCAATAACACAGCAGCAGAGTTCATTTGCTGGAAAACTCTCTCAGCCAGATATTCAGAAATGGATGTTCTCATCATATCCATTCTAACAAGGAAATCTCAAAAAATAGGTAGTTCAAATAATTTTAATAGGAACATAACACCCAAACCTCCACATTATCATTACCTAGACCTGAAGGTATTTCCCCCATTACTAAGAACAAGAACACAATTAGATGAAGTAATTACTTCAGAAAACAACAAAATAGCATCATGAGACAGCATCATATACCTACTCAACCTCCCTATATCCTCACCTTTTTTCTCTTCATTTTCTGATGACAATTTCAGTTTATCTAGTGCTTGCTTCAAGGAAGGTGACACTTTCAGCTGCAAATTCGTCATTGGCTCATCTGGGCTAAAAAAAAAAAGTCCACGTATTCATGTCATCTGCATGAAAAATAATTTACAGAAGACAAAAAAGTACTAACTTCCAATCTTGCTATTAGGCTCTCAACCTCTCTTACCACAAAACAAATAAACTAGATTTGTAAATGCCAATTCTTACTGTTTATGGAAAAATAGACTAGAAATTTAGAAGGTAGTCTTAGTTTTCAACAGTAAAACATGAATACAACAATAACAATAAATCAGAAAGATTAAAGAATCTAAATAAAAGCACTCCAAATTACCTTTTACAATTGTTTAACACACTAAGCGCAACTGCTAGTGGCATTCTAAGCTATGCATCTTTAGACTGTGGTTTTGTTTCTGTGCAGCTAAGTGCTGAGAGATCCAGTACTACCCTGTCCTAACCAGAATTCTTTTATCTCATTCTGAAGCTTTAGATAACATTGTCATTGCTACCAAACACAAGATATTTTAAAGCTAATTTGGGAATTTTTACACTATATGAGATGCATAACAGTGAATAACCAAATGAGTTAACTTGGTCAAGTGACACAAATCTGGGAACACCATTTCACATACTGTACCTCGGCCTTTGAATAGTTTCCAACGGTTTTGGTGCCTTAATTATGTGTTCTTGAAATTTGGGTTTCAGCTCAGCTAGCTCCTTTCGCTCAGAGGTAGTTTTGACTTCTGGTTTAACAGGTTCAGGAGGTTTCTCACTGTTATGGAGACCCTTTGTGCAACCCTACAATGGAAAGCATATGTTTATATATATATATATCTTCTGTGTAGTTTGTGTGCACAGTTAAAAATGAACAGAAAACTGCAACAAGTTTTTTTTATTTATTTCTTCAGCCTCATCTTCTCCTTTAGCTTATCCTAAACATGAGCTGCAAAGGAAATCCTGCAACTCAAGTACAAAATACCTTAATTTGGACTAGTGTTAAAGAAAAGAACATACTTTCTGTAATCAAAGTAACAAAAAAATATTAACAATGAACGAAGGTCAATAACTGTCTAAACAGGTTTTGATGGAAATAATGATAATCGCTAAAGCTTGAAAATGAGACTCAACTTCAACGTAATATCAAGAAAAATAGTACATGCCAGATTTAAGACAGTTTCAACAAAAGTACGTCACATTCCAATGCAAGTACACATACCATTTAGTATTTGTAACTGTCATTTGACAACTGTAAAAATTGTAAATAACCATGAGTACATACCACAATGCTTAAGAAGTCAGAGAAGTCTGTTGTTCTTCTCTTACAACATGACCAACCCTATAAACATTTTGGAATAAAAACAAAACAAGCATGACTACCTCAGCTGGCAACAGCTTACAAAAATCAACAGACAAATTATATTCCTATACAAGATGAGGCACATCATGATTAGAGATAATTTTCTTCCCTTCTTTGGACAATATTATCATCTGCATTTTTAAAAGACAAGAGAAACCTGTCACAGCTGTCATTTCTAGTTCACTCATGCTGCCTTAATCAGAAAGTTCAGTACATGTCAGGCAGTATTTCCATGACAAGTTATGTGTGAACTCTCTATGACAGCAGAAATGTTCCTTTATCTCTAAGTAACACGTAACCAAAATAATCAAATGTTATACCTGAGACTAGGCTCACCTGTGGCGTACTGTACAGGCCCGCTTCCAAAAATGATAAGGATTTTTTCCCTTGAGCACTAGCCAAGCCTTTCAACCACTTATTCCCACCACAAAGCTGGATACCTGTATTGCATAGCCACCTATCCAACTACATTGATCGAGAGCACTTTTTAGTACATGAACCAGAAATCTCATTTTAGAGAAATTATCTTGCTATGTTGCCTAGTGTATCCTAGAACTCAAGGAACCTTATTAAAGGCTACAGTTCGACTAATACATGCACCACCACTTTGAGAGCTTAGGCAGTGTGACAGCAATGGGTTTTAGGTAGGTGGTTCAAAATTATCCTCAAAGTACTACTTCCACAGTCGAGGAGACACACACTTCACCCTGCTTGCTTAGATCATCAAGAATTCATAGCAAGAAGAAAAAGGCCCAGACATGGGATAAGGAAAGTAGTACTTGTTTTAAAAACAGGGCATATATAAGATAAAGAAGGAGTAAAGACAAGCTTTTGGAGTAATCATATAATTTCTGTCTTTATAATTAGGTAACTGTTATGAGTACAACTATAATTTTGAACAAAACAAATTGTTTCATATTTCAAAACTGTTTCATATTTGATCTAACAGCGTCTGTCCTAATTTGTGAGTGGTACGTCAATTCTGGACTCATGTATTGCAATATAAGCTATAGCTCACAGAAAATATGCTCCCTAGCACATATACACAAGCTTCCATGAGCCCAAAAGACACCACATGATGAGACAGGGTTGAAATGCACTACCAGTAGAAGCAGTTCCCAAGTAACAAGAAACAATGCTTGTCCCAAAGCTTGGCTAAATAGCAGTTTGGTGTCCTAAGAAAGGTCATTTAGGCTACATCTGTATTAATACAGTGAACAATGTCAAGGCTCCATTTCTGGACACCAGATTTCTGGCCGTACACTATTAAACTGTTAGAATAATTTCCAGTACTGTTTTGGCAGTTGTGCCTCAGACAATCCCCTGTAAGCACTTTGGACAAATCCAGTAGATCCTGAAGCACGAAAACAGTTTAATATGCTAAACATGGGCTATGCAGTCGGCCTAAGCACTGGAGACCACTCATAGCTATATTTAATTCACTAGTGAAGATGCAGCTCAAGAATCCTGGACAGTTGCATCTGAAGCATGCGCAACCCATCCCATCTTAACCAACATACTAATTTTTCAGATTAACAGAACACAATTGTTTTTTGCAGTAGCCAAATGTCACATAAACATTATGGCTTTAGCCACACAAAACCAAAAGCAGCTGGTCTGAATTCCAAACAGGTTAATGAACTGAACACTCAGTGCATCAAAGGACAGTGGACCGAATTAACTTCTTGAGACAAAAGTGTCAATCAATAGGAAATAAGTGTCATACAGACTTTCACTGCATTTAAACCATGTGAGTACAGTTTTTTACTCTTCAGGTCTGAGTAGAATCATAGAATTACCCGAATTGGAAGAATAAGTGTGCTTTTCTAATTTCATGGGTTTGCTCAAATATGACAGGCTGGATATCAGTTTCTAAAATTGAAAGATTTGGAATTAAAAAGGAAAACAAGCATGCTGTTTTACATAAACGGAAAAAAAAAAAAAGACTTAAAAAGCTAGTTGCCTACTTACTTTGAGAGCATCGTGAAAGACTGGCACACCAGGATGATAAGTGCACGAATCTAGAAGAAAATTACTATTATTAATATTCAGACATTCTACAAATCCTTATTCATCTGATAACAAACCCAGTAAAAATCTCACACTTGAAATTCACGTATGTCATCAGCCATCCCATTTCCCCCAAGTGCACCTAATTATGAAGGAAAATACAGACTCCACAAAACAAGCTTTCTAAGAGTGCATATTAAACCTAAATAATTTTTTTTTCTGTATTATACAACACAAACTGGAAAGCAGGCATCTAAGACAAACTTCTACACCATCTGGAGCAAGCAGATCTTCTATGGACCATCCCTTGTCTTCATCAATTATTAGTCCTTAATGCTAATTCAGCAGAAGTAAAAAAGGCAGCTCTACAGCCACTTGACAGACATAAAACATTGCGTTACAGCACCAAATACACCTGATCAAGGCTTTCTATCTAGAAGCATTCTGTTAAAAAAGTCTCTTAACAGAAACCTTGAGCTCCTTATTTTATCCATAATTAGTGTGTTCTTTTTTCACTATTTGTGGTATTCTACGTCACTTAAGGACTGAAACCCAAAGGTCAGTCTACCACATATACAATTTAGACATGTCAATACTATTAACTATTAATAGGTTCTGTACAAGCACTATGCTGAAACATGATCTGCATTAACAGAACTGTTTATATTTTTGTGTTTATCAACACTACAACTTTTATGTAGCAAGTGCTCCTTTTTCACTTAACAGCTATTTTTTCAAGTGTAATAGAATTGCCCCAATTATGTAAGTTCTCTTTGACATATACCGCATGGATAACATTTTAATGACTTGACTCTATATGTGATGTGAAACGCTAGCTACCTTTTAGCCTTTAAAGTAAAATTTTTGTTGTTGTTGTTAGAAACAGCTAGAATTAAAAGTGACACAAACAGTAACAATTTTTATGAGCCTCCATAAAACAGAAGAGTGAAGAATATCACAGTACATATAAGAGACAAAAGAGAAAAGTGATTAAGAACTACTAGTAATCTGTCTACAGATAATAAATGGGCTTAAAGACAAATAAAGTTGTTGTTTTCATTTTTTATAAGCGTAGACTTCTAAGAGATCTTGCTTAGTATAATTTTCTTTAGTTTTATATTCAGTGCTTAAGTCTAAGACACTAATACAGTTTGACACACACGTTGCTTTAAGATGACAGTTTCTACCTTAACTCAAAAGGCACATAATTTTGGTATGTTAGTCCTTCAGCTGGACCTACACACACACCTGTGAACTTCGACCAATTCTTTCAGGATGAAAAGCTAATGCTTTTATAAATGCAAACCTCACGGGAAAATAATAATAAAAAACCCACGGTTATTTTGTATAAAAAGCCCAAGACTTCACTGCTAAATCAAATAAAAATAAAAACAGAGGTTATTATTTTCCAAAACTATTAAAGTATTACTACCATGATGCTTATGATGACAAACTAAGCTGTTTCCAGCAAAGATTATTTCTGAATCATGACTTAAATTAATGTTTCTAATCACTCATAAGCATGTGAGTTTAAATGAGAGAGGTGCTGTTAGTCAGTGTGACATTTTTAGAGACCAAAACCATCTCACAATCAATTAACGCAGGGATGCCTATCCTCCAGCTCACAATTTGGACACAGACAAGTGCCTATTTATTTGTCCATCTGCAAGCCCTCTGTAAGAAATACACCATGAAGCACATGACAGCTCACTCTGCTGCTACCTCATGAAGGCCATACATGTTACACAAACGAGGATGCCGAGACAAGGAGTTCTGCAGTACCTCAAAAAAAGGCAGTGGGACTTACCCACTAAGCAGTCATTCCAGGGTACAGTAAAATGCCACTCATTTTCAGTCATACTGACCCAAAATGCTCTTATCTGATTCAAGTTTACATTCATAAAAATATTCCATCTCAGACTAGGTGGAGGAAATAAGGAATTTAGCACACATTAATAGTCACTTGAGAACTTAGAAGCAAGTCTCTTTCTGATTTGCCTGAGTTCAGTTCCAGGCTTTGGTTACTACGCTACCTTTTTCACAACAAAAAAATCAAGTCACCTCTGCACTAGTTTTAATGCTTTTCCTTAACAAGGACAAACTTAAGGTTTTTCAAAAAAAGGCACTTTCTCTCACCCTCAGACAATTTTGGAGATGCAAGTACCACAATTTTTCAGATTATTTTATGGGTTCTTTTTTTAAGGCTAATTTCATAACCAAAACAATCCCACTCTCACAACGCACACACTGCTGTCTGCTGGTACCTTACTGTTACATCCTTGCTTGCTCATTGAAGTGCTTTATTAGTCTTCTGTTAAATGACAAAGTAGAAAATACTGCAGGTCATCCAAACTTAGAGGTATTTATAAAGAAATCCTGTTGAATTCTTGAGGATGGAATGAGACAATCCGTTTGTATAAAACTTTCAAACCGATCTGCTATCCTGTGGCAACACTCCAATACTGTACAAGCTACACTTTACATCACCAAACTAATGGAAGATCATCAAATCTTCATTCAGCACCTTTGGAGAGCTGATGTCTTCAAGCAGACACTGCAGCTAAGAAGCTAACTCCACTGAACTACTTGTCACAGTGTTGGAAAAACACATAGGAAACAGGACAAATATGTTATGGCAAGAGCTTACAAATAGTTCACAAAGAAAAAAAAGGCTCAGCCTAAGAAACAGAAATGGGCAGACAAGAGGATCAGAGGGCGCACTTTATAGGAATGAAGTTTGAACTGTGGGGACCAGACAAGGTTAAAGAAAGCTGACTTTGGGCACACAGACTCAAAAAAATCTAGGCTACTGTTGCTTGCAGCTCCATCTCTCACCTACTCCACCTCAGAGACACATAAAATAAGTTTTCATCAGGTCTGTGACCACTTTTATCCTGCAGGTACAATATCACTAAGTTTGATCTAAGGAAAAAGGGTACAAATAGGCACAAAAAAGTAAGTTCTTCTGTTCTGTCAATGGACCAAATCAAACCACATTAAATTAAGAAAGCTCCAAATGATAGCCTAAACCAACACACGCTGCAGTACAGCAAAGAAATTGAGATAAACACATAACACATACATGTTCCATCTGTTTGTGCACACCACCTTTACAACTATCATTTAACAGCACTGCTTTCAAACTTTAACCAAAGGGTACATGAACTACCTCAAATTTTTAGCAGCAAAATTTGACCTGGCCTTGAAATGGATTAGAAATGGTCATGTGGTCATTCACAGGTTAAAAAAATATATATAATTGAAAACCTACTACTGCTTTTGAAGTTAATATCTACCTTTTATGTCAGATGCTGTACAAGTCTTTACCAGTATGGATTAACTAGTAGTTTATATACCTAAAATGCATGTGAAACTTGTATCTCACCTGACACGCCATGGATAAATTCATAACTGCGTACTCAGTCACAACTATGTAGACATACCTTTAATGCTTTCCCTGAGGCTGTTTTTTCTGTCTCTCTTTAAGAGACATACACTCTTTCCTGATAGTCAGTTTCCACCTGCTCAGTTTTCGGAAACAATGAGAGTTTCTGTAGAAAATACATGGGTATATTACTTCAGCCATCAGATTCTGAAGATGAATGGCCTCTTAGATCAATCATCACCATGGGAATACCTATACTGCAGGGTGAATTTAGATAAAAAATTCTGAAACGTTAAAAACAACTTCAGGGCCAGAACGCTTTATTTTCTACCTATTTTCATTTAAGAAAACATAATACTATATTTATCCTAAGCTTAACTATTAGATTATGTCAATGCAAAACTTCTTATTAAAGGGATAAGTATTTCGGTGTTTAAGGCACGCACTAACTTTAATCCCCACAATGTATTATAGGTAAATGCAAACAGAGCCGCAAAAGACAAACATTTGAACTTGACAAACATATACAGTTAAACATGGATTTAGATGCCTAACTAGCAATCACCCCATTGACCTTGGTGAGATTTAGGGATGTAGAAAATTATAATCACTCTACTTCTGCAAAAAAAAGGTCAAAACCAGTTTTCTGAAACGGTCTGACTACATTTACCTTGAGAACTGCTTGATCGGGACACAGTAATTCCAGTAAGTGTTCCAGTCACTTACTGAAACAAACTTCATCTCAAGAAGCTTTTTTCCCCAATCCAAGCACCACAGAGTTAGCACAGGGTTGTGTCAACTAGATCGAGTCCACTACAACTTGATCATGAATATAGAAACACAAAATAAAGAACTGTTATTTTAATAATGAATGCAGGTCATGAGCCTCAGTGAGAATTTTTAGTGTAAAAATCTGTACCTACTTTGTCTTTTGGGACAAAAAGGTGCAAGGGATGCTACTGGAAGATATCACTAAATAGAAGCATTCCACAACTGTGCCCACTTTTGCTGTTACTAATATTAGCAAGTCTTACTTCAAATGAAGTTTCTCTTTGGAAACACCTCGCTCAGAATAATAAACACATTTTATGCCATGGTTCTTAATCATGGAATATGCACATGCTAGAACAAGTTAACCTTCTAATCTTGTGGTTCACTAAAAATTAAGCTAATGCAATGATGACATTCTAGAAATTCTGCCAAGAGTTACTATACAAACCAGCTGAGGGCAAGTCTGCTAAGAACTCAGACCATCCCTTTGCAGCGTCTGTGGAACTACAAAACTTAAGATGATAGTGCCTTAAAGATGTTTCATCACTTGGCAAAGCATATGTACATGTGTCATAAGAGACATTTAAGTACCTGCTGCAAGTCCACACACTACAATTAAGAAAATCCCAGTCATTAAGATAACTGCTATGTATGCAATGCCCACAGAGGCACTCAAAAAAAAAAGACGTCTGTTGCTCAAGGCCTCCAACTTCTACTTTTAGAGTATATCACAGTGAGGTACAAAACAGCTTATCTTAGCGTCTCTCTTCCCTCACACCGCTGTGAACAGTTTTATTGCAGAAGAACTCTAGGGCCAAGCTTACCCGCACCTCCACCCCGAAGGGCCAACTGCTGCCCGGCCAGGCTGCGCCCTTCACGGAGCGCCTACAGCACGGCTTTATTCTCGTCCAAAGGGGAAAACACGAGTCCTCCCGGAACGGAAGGAAAGAAGCTGGGACCAACACCTCGCGGCGACATACACGCGCCCAGAAGCAGAGAATGACCTGAGCTGCAAGCGACCCACAGGATCATCGAGTCCAACTCCTGTCCCTGCACAGGAAAGCCCAGCATTCACGCCATGTGTCTGAGGGCACTGTCCAAATCCTTCCTGAATGTTGCCAGGCTCGGTGACTGCTTCCCTAGAGCTGTTCCAGTGCTCCAACACCCTCTGAGTGAAGAACCTTTTCCAAATATACAGCCTAACCCTGTCTTGACACATCTTCCTGCCATTCCCTCGAGTCCTGTCGTTGGTCATCAGAGAGAAGAGATCAGAGCCTGCTCCTCCTGCCCCTGGGCGCTGCCCGGACCCCGCGCCGTGTGTGACAGCCCCGCACCGCGGCTCCAGCAACCGGGAAGGGCACTGACGGTGGCGGCCTCTCCTCAGATCGCCCCTCAGAACCCCGCGCATCTCGTGGTCCCCCCCAACCCCAACCGAAAGCGAGGGCGGACGCCCCGCACCACCCTGCTCCCCGTCACTCTCACCCTCCGTGTTGGTTTCGGGGTCGAAGCGCTGCCCGCAGCCCCGGTTGTAGCAGAGTAACGACATGGCGGCGGCCCCTGCTGCAGCTCCCGGCGGCGCGCGACGGGGCGGGGCGGGAGGCGGCAGCCGGAACCCAGGAAGCACCGGTGTGCGGGGCGGGGCGGTCCTCTCTGCGGAAAGAGTCGCCCGGAGCCTGCCGGAACCTTCACGAAGCTTCGGGGGGAAGGTGAAAGCGGGCAGCCGAGGCTGCGCAGGCGCCGCTCCGGCGCGGGACCCGTGGCCAGAAGAGGGAGAGAAGGAGGAGGAGGCAGAACAGGAAGGTCCCGGCGCGCCGCGGGACGCACGCGCACAGCGAGGGGGGCGGGAGGGGGCGGTGCATGCGCAGTGGGGCGGGGCGGGCAGAGGCGGGGCCGTGTCGAAGGGCGCGTGTCCTCGGGCGGGAGTTCCGCCTACGGCAAAGCTGGCGGCGGCGGAGACCGTTCCTCTCTGGCCGTTTAGGTGAAGCGGCAGGAATTTTGCAGTGTTGTTCCCAGGGCTCTGCATCCTCACGGCCCCGGCTGGCGGCTGCGCCCGGGAGGGGCGGATGGTACCGGGCTGGAAGCGCCGTAGAACGGCCGTGCTCTTGATACAAGTAGTTACTATTACAAAAGCGGAATATTTTGATTTAAGCTAAAGTGGAATTAAGTTTCATCTACGTAACTAATTTTTTGAAAATTATGCAGAACGCTCTTCTTAATAGTATGTTTTCTTGATAGCATTTTTTTTTCAAATAGTGTATTTCCAGACACTGTTCTTTGAGAAATGATAACAGATAGTGTTAAGTATGGCATGTGCTGAACAGATGTGTCTTCTGTAATCACCTGTTTGTAGTCATTCCATATGTAAAATGTGAGGTCAGACAGAGCTGGCTCCAGAGCTCCAATTAGCAGGAGATTTGGCTGTTGTGGAGTTAATATTATAATGAGTCCTTGGAAAGTAATAGAGTAAGTATAAGATTTCTGGGGGAATTTATACATCTGCATATAAATGGAAAAAAGATTCTGTCCCCGTGTCTTGTCTATTACACAATTGATGGAACTCGTTTCCTGATGTCCAGTGCTAAAATAAAGGATGCTTGCTTTCTAAAACTCCAAAACAAGTCTTAAAGTCTTGTTTATTTGATGGCATTTTCGGTATCACTTTTGTGGAGCCTGGAGTCACCAGGAGCCAGCAAGCACTTTGGACTCTGACCAGTGCTGTGGCTGGGTTGGTGGTGGGGATGCCTAACCTTAGATGAGTTTCTATCTTTTCTGAGAGAATGAAGGTAGGCTAAGTCACTTCAAAAAATACTTGAATGTATAAAAGGCCTTAATTACAAAACTCTGAATTCTTGCCTCCTAAAGGCCTATGATAAATGTAAGGGGTTTTTTGAAAAAGTAGTTTTGTGTTTGTCTTAAAGGATTGTCTCGTGCACAGAAATAAAGATGAAGATAACATCAGAAATTACTATGAAAAATTTTATTGTTTTTAATGTCCTCTCAGTTCTTTGGAAGTTCCCCTGAATGCTTCTGTCTGCTGACCAGATTGCGTCCTCTGTAGTGTGCCAACTTCTTTGATATATTATGATAGGTTGTACATAATAATAGCAGCTGTTTAATTTCTGCAGGCAAATACAACTTTATGTCTTCTAATTAAATATTTACTGTACAGTTTTTAAAATAGAAGTGCCTAGATGTTCATATGGCGTGACAAATCCTGAAGCACGTGTGCATAGACTAAGATGATTAAGTAATCCTACAATTGTTTCTTTAAGAGGACTTTAGGGATGCCAGAAGGATAAGTGGGAGACTCTTTCCAATGTAGCCCTAAAATTCTGCAAACTTCTGAGTTTAAGATGTGCTCCACTTGCTTTGTATCTTATGTAAAGGTAACATATTTTTGGTCAAGGAACACGTTTGTTCGAGCCATCAGATGCTGAGTGCTTGTTTCTGATCTGAAGCTCCTACTGAGGCCTGTCCTGAGACTGGGAGGATAAGCTGCTTGGTGTCAAGCAGAAAAAAACCACATCATTTTGCTATTTGCTAGAATTTTAATGTGTAAATATGTGTGGTGATAGTTTGGGAAGAAAGCAGAGAAATAAGAATATAAGTTTTACACTTCCCCTTTCATATAGAAGGCATTGAAGTTGTTTTCTATTTGTTGGATGCCATATTTTGTAAGGAGGCGATTGATGGAAGTGTGGAATAATTAAAGTAGATATATTTGCATTGTTATTATAGGGCCAAGAATTGCTCTTAAAACATGACATTCATGTTATTTACAGACAGTGAACGTACCACATAGGAATAAAGGTCGGATTTATATCCATAAAACAAGTTTTGTTTTATTCAGGTTACTGTGGTTGGATTTCATCCACAGCGAGCAAACCTGCTTCCATTTTAGAAGGAGCTTTTGGCTCTTTTTTGGATTTTTGGCTTTGTGCAATGCAAGAGAGTTACACTTCTGCAGAGGCAGCATCAATTGATCTGAGAATATTTGTATAAAAATTAAAAAAGCATTATTTTATCAGCAAGGTATTTACTGTATTAATCAGTAGCATTCCTGTATCCTTAGTAGTGGAGTTTGGCTCAAACACATGCAGAGAAAATTTTTGGGCAGAAAAATAAAATTCTAAAACCTTTTAGTTCCCAAAAAGTATATGGTGCTATCCCACACCTAATTACTGTCTCACTGTTATGGGGCCATGCCCAGAGATCTTCCAGAAACAAATCTGTGAGGAGTGTATTTGTTTCATAGTTCAAAATTCTGTAGAAAGAAAATGAAAAACTAAACTGAAAACTCAGTTTCTTGTTAATTTTAACACATACATAATTGATTCTGTGAAGGTTACAGAGCTCTGTCTTCTTTGTAAGTGGTGTTAGGTGGAAAGACTGTTGTTTTTCAGAACACTGCAAGCAAATAGTGATTTATAATTGAGCCTTCTGAAATTGCATATTTTGGGCCAGCACAAAACACTGCAGTCTCCCAGTACACAGTAATTATCTCACAGAAGTCTGCATCACTTCAAAAAAACAGTTTCTGTGCTTGATAGGAAGGCATAAGATATTTTTCAACGCAGTTTTGAAAATTTAGGGGATAACTTATAAGATTTATATAGCATCTTGTGTGCATAGTAATAGACTTGTAAGCCTCTTTTATTCCTGTATATATTTTATTTAGAAATCTCTGGTTTTAATTGAGATTCAGAATGATATGGATTAACTGTCTAATGCTAGGTAACTGGATTTTGAGTCCTAGCACTTAAAACATTAAATGTCCATACATAATTTTAGATGAGTTTTGTCCTTTCTTTTCAGTTGTAAAGTCTGCTAAAGTGTTAAAGAAACTGCTGTGCTGTCTTTAAGAACTCTATCTTGGATTTAGGTTTCTGAGATGTCTTGCCTGAGAAATAGTGAGTCAAGTGTTTATAAAACTTCCTTTCCTTTTTTTAGATTTACACATGCTCTATTTTTCTCACTTCAAAAATTCCACACTTGAAAAAATACAGCAGCAGTGTTCTACAATGAACATACACGAGAAAATGTACTACTGGTCTGTACTTGTATGTATGCATTTGGATAGACTTAAGAAGTTGGTGGGAACTCCTGTTACTGCTAGACAGACTGATGATAAGAACACAGCTGTTACTGATACAACAAATGTCAGAAATGTTCTGATTGAGGGGAATTTTGATGTAGTTTTAGAGAAATTTGAGTCTTGATCATAGTTTGTGTGATTTTTATTATTCCATCACTGGAAGCTTTAAAAGGATGGTTGGTTTTATATAGTATCTTTTGCTTTTATTATGTATGTGTATCACACTTATATATATGTATATATAAAATGAAATGTCTTTCGAGCACTGATTATGTATCTGAAGTAGGAATTTCTCCAGGAAATTGCCATGTCTTGGTATTCAGGGGGTCAAATTAGATGATCAGATAGTGTAAATCAGTTTCTCTTGTGGTGGAGGAATTCAATCTCTTTTTCTTAGAGAAAATCTCTTTAATTTGGGGTTCATTATCTGCAATCTGGACTGGAAGATTGAAGTGTCACAGCACTACATTCATTGTGACAGTATTTTCATCTTTCTAAATTCTCTTTGCTTCTCGCAGAGTGGTAGCTGGACAGATAGAAATGGTACAACCAGGAATGTATGTTGTCTTCTAGAATACAGAGATATTGCCCATCCTGTGGTCTTTAGAACCCATGAAAAATGTTTGCTTATTATGCCCTGGAGGTGACCACTGTCATGTGAAGCTTCCTCATCCTTTACACCATTCTACCATGAAATATTATTCATTGTGTTATTCTTAACATATGCTCGTATGTTCCTAAAATCAGTGGTTCAATACGTTAAGGCCTTGTTATGGAAGTTTTCAGTTCCATCTACTATGTAGCAAGTCAGAAGCCTCTACCAAGAACTGTATTTCCTGCTTTGGACCAAACAGGTAGGTGAAATGAACAGAATGTGGTGTTGAATTCTGTCAAAAGATATATTGCAGGGCAATTCTTTGTTAAACACAGCTTTAGGCAGGCAGAAGTAGCGTCTGCATTGTGCTGTGAAGATCTTGAAAATACCAGATCTGGGATCTGGTGTGTTCCAGTGATGTTACCCTCTATTGGTTCTCACTGCTAGGCAGCATGTCACTGTACCCTTTCGTGGATGCTGAATGCTTTCTTGTGTGTCCTGACATGCTGAATATGTTTTCTGGCTGATAGCAGGACTTGTATCTCTCTTTTTTTTTTTTTTGGCATGGAGTTGTTTTGGAGTTATTTTTTGTAGATATTTCCTCTGTCAAAAGCCATCCTGAGTTTCTACCACTCAAAAGTCATCCCATCTCACCTATGCTTGATGGGATTTATAGATGAGATGGTCACAACTTTTCAAGCATTTAAACAGCAGAGTTTCACTGCAAAACCTGAATCTATAAAGAAACAGCATGTTTCAGTTCACTTGGAAATGCAGAAGCTGCTGATTTTCTTGCCAGTTTGTTTGCTGAGAATCTTTGGGTCCTGCTGTCTGGAAACCAGGACATTGTTCATGAAGAACTGCTAGTCCTAGGATTTAAAAAAAAAAAACTAAACCAGTTTTGAATAAAACTGACAGAGGGTGAGGAGAAGATTGTCAAGACCCTAGCTCCAGACTAGGGCTGCTGTGTGGGTGGTGCTTGAATGTTTTGGCTTCTCATCAGTGTCAGAGGACATTTTGGGCTCTCCCAGCTTCCTTGGAAAAGATAAGCGGTCTTTGAAATTTAAAGGTATCCTGGGGATCTCACTGAGAGTCAAGGCAAGTAGCTCTCTTTCACACCTGAAAATATCAAAACATGAAATAATTAAACAAATACTTTCTTTAGGAAGCTTAACCAGAGGTTTAAAATAAAAATGTAAATCCCTGAAAAGCTGAGAGGCAAAAGCCTGCAGTGTTTGCAAGAAACTGTCCCGTTCAACTGAATTTGATTTGATAAATGGAACATCCGAAAACATCACACTAATGGAGAGGCAGAAGGGCTGGCTTTTCAGGAGAGAACACTTTTCTCCCCCTCCTGTGATTGCTGTTGCTAGCCTTCTTTTAAATGCTGTTTTTTCCCGGGAGGTAAGAGAGATTAAACAGCACCCGCTTCTAATAATCCACCTGAGTGCTTGCTGCTAAAACACAGGCTGAGTTTGAGTAGATGCTTCATTAAGGCTTACCGCCTGCCTTTTGATATTTGGCTTTAGCATAGGCTTACTGTGTGATCCTAAGAATTCATTTAAGGCAGAGTTTTCAAAGGTGCCATCTAAATACCCTAGGTGCCTGCATTCATTTTGAGAGAGGCTTAGTCGCTTATGGCTGCATTCTCAAGGGGCCTTTGAAACCTAGAAAACATTATAATTTTTAATCAGTTTTCAGAAGTCTGCTAAGGAGACTGAAAATTTTGTTATTGAGGTCAATAGGATATGGGTTAAGTCCAAATAACACATTGATCCTCCCCATTTAAATTTTTCTATGCCTTTGACCTAGCTGCAGAGAGTAGAACGTCTTTGATACAATCTGTGTAGCGGTGCTTTATAACATCTTGCAGCGATGCATGTATTATAATGACCTTTTTCATCCTTCCTGCAGCTGAAACAAGGATGAAATACAACAGAATCTGTGAATAGTTAAACATAAATGCTGTGATGAAATTAAAAAAAAATTCAGCTCCCTAGGTGAGAGAAAATACGCAGATAATTCATGTAGGTACACATAGTGCACTAACGCTATGACCCAGAGCAACTTGAACATAAAACTGATGGATTATGTGGGTACTAGTGGGAGAAGAATAAAACTAAGTATAGATTGAATACTTAAATGTTACAGTGTAGTAACATGTTCACTTGAATTTGGTGGATATTTTCACGGCATGTTTGAGCTTCTGTTTTCCTCATCTCCATTTTTTTTATCCTTTTTGCTTTTTCCTTATCCTGGAGGGAAGTAACGACTGAGCCTGGTTTTGTGCGTTGTGAGGGGGTGTTTCGACCACCTGTTCAGCAACAGGAAGGACTAACATTAGAAGTGATCTGGTCTTAGTTATAAAAAATAATGATGGCCTTTACTCCTGTAGCTTTTGCTCATGTGATTGCCCCTACTTGATCTGTATAGCCAGGCTCCTTCAAGTTGCTCTCTTGGAAAGTTCTCCAAGTCAGATGTTGTTTTAAAAATAAGAGTATTTTAAATAATTGCATATAAAGTTCTTTTTGTTTATCGTCATGTTTCTGAACTTTTGATGTTATGCCTTCAGGCTTTTCTTCATCTGAAGTCCTGATAGTTACTTAAAAAAAGAGGAAAAGAATGAAGAGCTGATTTTGTTGTGTTAACTCCAGAAATTTTAAGAGTAATTTGTGGTAACAGTAAAAAAGGTCATAACACAAGTAACAGGACTGTAAACTGGATTATGCTCTGTTTTCATTCAATTTACAGCAAGCAATTGTATTCAAGTGAAAGTAGCTATCCAGCATACCAATCCTCTTTGTTTCTGGTACTGTGAAGTTAGTGGGACTAAATAACAGGTGCAACAGGAGAAATGTGCAAAAGACATTACAAGACTGCACCTTTTGTGAAGTATTTTTACAATGGTGAAAAAATGGATTTTCTGTTCATTGATAGCTTAATGAAATAAATTGGATTGAACCATGACACTTTTTTTGGGAGGGATAAGAAGTAGAAAAAAATACTTAAATTTTGTATCAAGCAATTTAATTTCAGTTATGAGACAATTAAATCTTAATTACAAACTTGTCATTTTTCAAATCCTTAAAAAAATTTAAACTTAATATTTAGACTTTACAATTTGTGATTTTTTTGTTTTTATCAGAAAGGTTTGCAAAATGAAGAGATACCTTTTTTTGTGTGTATTTCTTATTTCTTTAATAAAGAAAATGGAGTAGTAATGTGTGAAGAATGCAGTCCGGAAAAATGGCAAACACGTTATGAACTCAGTGTGTGCTGGTTAAGTAAGTGCTAAATATTCCTGTCAGCCAGAAGGTGGTAGCAGAATTCTCCTGTAACAGCTCTAAACTGTGTTCCAGCAGGCATTCTCAGTACAAAGTGGTTTTGAAATGCAGTTCAGAAAACATAGCAGGAACAAATAGCATTGACATTTTTTTCATTTGGCAGCATCTTTGAGTTGAAACGCCTGAGATGTCATGCGTTGGGAATGCATGTGAGATCTGTTACTCGAGTTTTGCCTCTGTTTTTTTGCAATTGTAATTATTTTTTTACAGACTTTTTAATGCCAAAGGGAGCCTTTTAATGCTAAAATGACAAGAGATTTGTTTTGCTCATGGTAGCACCAAACTGGAAGATGTCAGTACCATGAGGAGACCAGATAGCACACTACTTCCCTCCAGAGGAATTCTGTCAATACGAATACAAATGCAGAGGGCGTTCTCTGTTAGCTAGGACTGATGCACACCCCAGTCATGCTATAATATTGACAAGTGTACCAATCTGAAGATGCAAAGGGATAAGTTTTATTACTCCGTTTTATTATTTTGTGATGGACTTGTGGTACTCATGTGACCCACTGATAAGTCAGTTGGCTGTGTAAATACCATTGCTATTTCATCAGAGCCCCTCTTTGTCACTGTGAGAAACTTGTCAGATAATCAGGCTCTGGAGCACACAGCCGTTCCTCGTTTCCCTCTGAACCATTGTATCACAGCTGTGATGATGCTTAGTACTCTGCAGACTTCTTTAAGAAATTGTTCTGTATCTTAGAGATAGTTTCTATGGTAACTATAGTATTTTTTTTTAACTTAGTGGACAGTTTGGAAATTGAGGGGTTGAGTTTTAATGTGACAGTAGAAAGAGTCACTACAATGAAATAAACTAAAAAAATAAAGCATTCTGTGCTTGATCTGCTTATCAGTAAACTGAAACAGCAGATCAAGAGAGCATCAATATCACTGCCTGTCTGAGGCAAGCAGGCTGGAGCTGCTGGAACTACATAGGAAAGCAAAGAAAACGGAAGAGCCCCAGAGCAAGCCCTGGCACTCTTAATTGTGCAGCTGGCGGTCTGTTTAAAATCAGCAGTCTTTTAGAGAAACTGCAGCTTTCACAGTCTGCTTCTTGCTGAAGTTCTGACAGAGAAAAACAGCCACTCAAGATTACAGCAAGAGAGCTTTTTTTCATGTGTTCTGCTCTCCTTCTCTCCCATTCTTCACAGTGTAGATCTAAAATTGCTTCAGGCAGTATGTATGGAATTGGTAGCTGAGCCACAACAATTACAGTGATGAAGATACTAAATGAGCTGATTTAAAACACAGCAAAAGATGGCAGGAAACACAAACAATGGGTACATAGATACATATCAATACAGATATAGAAAGCATGATTAAAAAGACCCAATATGTGTGTACTATATGGAAAACATGCCAAGATATTGAGATAATCACAAAGTTTGGACATTTGTTTTGCAGCTATGCAAAGAAAGCATGTTCAGAGGTAAGGTGTCTTTTAGGCAAAGAATTAGGTGTTGCAAAGATGCCAGAAGTAAAATTGACTGTGGATTACATCGTAGCACTTGGGTATTTGAAAAGCTCTGGAGTGGTTTTGCCAAGAGCTCTGTTTTTTGTTTTTTTTCTATTGAGGCAGAAGCTAGTAAAGAGTTAATCCCAAATAAACTTATTCAATGAAAATATAAATGTTTTGCAATAAGCAGTTAATTTCCTAGGATTATATTTAGACGTAATTATCATAATGCTTAGCAGTTCTCTCTCTGAATTTAACTGTTTCATCTCAAAAGAAGGAAAAAAAAAATGTTTGTTTTGGGGAACCAAGACAATGATATGAAATCAAAGACAGTTGGTGAAGGATGATGCAAATGAAAAGATGCTGTTAGTGGAGTGCTGTGATGTTTTATCAGTACTGTTACAAACAATACATTGTCTTTCTGTTTCTTTGCAGTATAGGGGAAAAAAGTTCGTTATTAAAAATGCTTTGCAAATATGCAGTTCGGTTCAGCACACAGTTCAGTGCACAGTGACTGCACTTTCAAATGTGCAGGGTACAAAAGCATAATTTCTAGATAGGCACAAGTGAATATTTTAGAAGTAATGTAAAATTTCTCTCTAAGAAGAGAGACTTTTGTGAGAAGTCCTAATGAAACCCAAAGATGTTCTTGTTTTTTTTAAATTGGTACTTGGTATCTCTTCTGAGATTATTGAATGTTATTTTTTCTTCATTTAATGCTCAATGAGTGCTGAAAAATTGAGGTTCTTTTAAGATGCCTTATGTTGTGCACCAAATTAATTGGAGTATCTGAACTCTATTAGTCATCTGAAACATCTTGTCTGTATGTCGTGTACTTACTGACTTATTATTGTGGTTGTAGCAGGAGAGTAAGAGGGCAAAGAAGAAAATGTCAATGCAGTTATTTGCAGGTAATGCTTCCATCTGGAGAGCAAAGAACACCACTATTCTCGCAAAGAGAGTCTTCTTGACTTCTGCAGAGTCACTTCTTGAAGTGAAAACCCTATTGCAGTAGAAAATGTAAAAGACCACATCCTGTAGATTGTCCTGTCTGAACCCTTTGAAATGGTCCTACATTACTGGCAGTGAGAAACCAAGGAAGGAATGAGGAGAACCAACTGCTCCTTGTCCTCCACATGGCTCCTATTTCCCTTTATCCTGTGTCACTGACAGAGTGAAATCTGTATCTGTGTGTGTTTAAATGTAAATAAATGGAGGTGTCAGCCAGTGAGAAATTTTAAGGAAAAAAGCTGTGCAATTGATCCTGTGTAACCGGTATAAGAAACTGAGCACTGAAACTGCTGATGCTGATCGTGTTGTCAAGCATGAGTAATTAGAAGTAGGACTGGCAAAGCCAAAGTGCCTGTAATTTAAGCTGCCTGGCTGAACTCGCAGTTCTCCAAAGCAGGATGCAAATAGTCACGTGACTAGCTGTTAAAGTCTAAATCCGTGATAAAAACAATGAGTTATTGCATAAATGTATGAGCAGACAATGAGTTACTAGAGGTCTAAAACAAAGTATCAATATTTTTTATCAAAGAAGCTGGAGATCTTTTATTCAGGTTCTTGTGGCTGGAGAGCAGACCCTGATGGGTACAAACGCGTTGCGTGCTGAACTTGTGCTGGCAGTAGAAGACCACAGATCTCTTCTGAGTGGATGCTCAGCTGGAGAATGAGTGATATGATGGCCAGATCTGCCTTAGGATGGTCTCAGTCCAGCAGGTTGAGCCCTTAGCAAGATAGTGGTAGATATGCTTCTGAGCAATGTGTGCATGTGAACTACATGATGTAGTCTGAGCACAAGAGTGTGTGCCTGAGGATGGGTTCTTGGTCTAGAAAGGCTGACACACTCATTGTAAAAGGTGAAGACATTATGTGTGATTAGATTGACAACAGATTTTCTTAATTTTTAATTTATTTGGGGAAATTGTCTGGGATTTTTTCCCAGATTGTTGCTCACATCTTTGAAATTGATCACAGTTTCCTTTCTGTGTCATTTGCCTTTGTTACCGTGTGCCACAATCGCTGCTTAAGATCCTTAGAGGAAACTACAACAGTGAGCAAAATATTTATTTGCACGCTGTTTCTGAGCTTAAGGTGATGAAATGTGTATTTTCCTTACAATCTTCTAGTAATTTGAGTTACTATTCCACATTGGAAAAGCAATCTCAACTGTAAGAGCTGTGAGATTTCCCTGTTTTCACAATTATGTGAATGCCACTCTTCCTAAAGTAATAATTACTTGTTAACCTTACATTTGCTGCTTTTTCAGATTTCGCAGCCAGAACTGACACTGCTGACAGCTTGATAAACTGTTTGCCACTTACAATGGCTTTGCCTCTTCCAGGAACGCTTTATTCTGTGTATACTCACTTCGGAAAGCCACCCTAATTTTAATCTGAAGCTCCTGTGCATATTAGGCAGCCTTTGCTGCTGCAAAATTACCGAGAGTAAGTATGTGAAATTCTTGCTCAAGAAAATGTTGCCTGTAATAAAAGAATTGTTTGTGTTGAAGAATATTTCTGCGGCACTGATAATATGGGTGCCCCTTGATGTGCGTCCTAGTTTCAAATACAGATGTTGGCAGTAAGACGACACAGTTGAAGTCATATTTTCAGATTATATTTTAGCATTTCATTTCATGGTCTGCTTTGACAATTTTTTATTTGCTTTGTAGATAACTTGGTGGGAAATTAACCGACAGATGGTGCTGCTGCACCGAGTCCAGTGTATTCAGTCTTGATTTGGGAAAGGAATGCTAGCATTTGTATTTCAACATCCCAGCTATTTCTCAGTCTCTAAAGAAAAATATGAAATATTACTCAGGTATAATCTTTTCCATGGGAAAAAAAAAATCTCTTCCTGGGAAGATAATTACAATCATGAATCAGGATCTTTTATTGTAACAATTTTATTGTGCCTGTATATAGCATCTCTCAAAACAATTAGACTTATTTCACATGGGAAAGATCTTAGACTGTCTGACTCTTGCCATAGTCTCTGATAATATGAAGTGAACATTTTCTTGATAATTGCTGAAGTAAGTAACTATTTCCACACATAATGCTTGGGAACAGAGAGACAGAAAAATAACTCATCTGAGTCATAAAGGAAGCCTTCATCAAGGCAGGGAGTTAAGTCCCAGTAAGCTGGGTCATAGTTAATTTACTCGCTATTGGTCAGGTACTCATTCCTTAACAAATAATTTGGGAAAGGATGTCTGTCCTGCCTGACAGTGACGGAAACATCAGTGTAACATCAAAATGAGCAGGAATATAGTTATGCTAACTCCGTCTTCTTTTCCAGAAGCAATGAGGCATAGCTATTTTATTACGTTTGTTGTCATTAGTCAGGGCTACTGCTTGTTTGTCTGAGGCTACCAATAAACACAATGTGATTCATGCAAAACAGCTCGAGGGATGGCTTGAGTCCAAAAGCACAGTTTAGCCTTTATTTGGCAGTTTTTTGCTTAATGCAGAAAAAATGTGTATGAAAGCTATGAAAAATGAATCTGTGTTGCAACACACAGCTTGTAAAATCCACTTGATTTATCCTGCAGAAGATATTACAGCAAAAAGGAATAATGAAGACAATGCCTACCTTAATTTTCTTTTATTTTTAGTTGTGCTGTCATATTCCATATTATTGCAATGTATTGGTGTACATGGAGTCACCGTAACTAATAAAATGTCTCTGTAATCAGTGATGATCTGTGATGCTGAGCTTTGAAAAAGGCATTTTTTCCATCTAATTGTAATATATGTGGAATTTTCTTTCCTTTGTATGATTACTCTGATTTAATCCTAACCATATAGGAGAGAGACACGAGGCAGTAGAGCATTTGAAGAGGCATTGTTACCTCTCCAGAAGTAGACTGTAAGTAATTACAGTGTTACTATTGTAGGCTTATTATTGGCTCTGTCCTTTGTTCTTTTGGTTATCTAAAGCAATGGTTACCTTCTTGGGGCCTCTGTATCTCTGGAGATCTTGGGCCACTTCCTTCCAGTCCTTGACGTTGAAGAAAGTATCAGAGAAAGGCAAGATTATTGTTTAAATGCAATATACACAGACTATCCTTTCCAGTGAAAAAATAAATGTATTAGAGTTCTACAAAGTAGGAAAATTTGAAAACCATTGATCTAAACAATGCTCCCTGCAGAAACTGAAAGTGCAAAGGTGAGTGGCGCTTCATGTTAGGAAAGGAAGCTCAGATTTTTCTGACCCAGCTAAAGAGGGCTGAGAAGACAATAGCCTAGAAACTCTGGAATGTCAGTTCTGACAGTTGGATTAATCTCCATTAGCATTTTAAGTGTACACTGCTGAAGTGAATCTCCCAGTCACCCCCAGTTGCTATGCTTTGGTTAAGAGTGGTCTGAGAGCACCGCAGCTAGAATCATCTCCGATGAAACCAGGCTGGAAGAGGTACTCCAGGAGGAGACCTGGTTTATTTTAGTTGGTAATGAGCATGGAGGTGGCATTACTGGACTAGAAGTACTCTGAAGGAAACTCCCTGAAATGCATGTGGTGTGGGTATCGCATCCTCAGTGACAGGGACTTTGGTCTGATGGTCATTCCTGGTGGTCACTGCTGCTTGCTAATGCAGGCACAGTTCAGCTGGTAGTGTGCAATAGGGTTCCACCACTGACCACGGTGAGTCTTCTTGTGGAGATGCGTGACAGCCTTTATGCTTTCAAAGTAGTCTTCTCTGAAGCAAGTTGGCTCTCACAGATGTTTCTGTTATAGATAAGACCTAGGTGGACACGAATTAACCCTATCATTGCCAGGGAGAGAACTGCACTCAGCTGAACTGAGCTCCGGCCAACAAAGGTGATCATCATGGGTGGCAGGGGTCTGTAGAAGGTGTGTCCTGCTATTCAGAAAGTGGAAAACTGAAGAGACAGGGCCCAGCTAAGGAAGATGAGTGAGATGAGGAAGATAACGAAGAGAGCAAATGTTTTGAGAAACTTGAGGAGTGTGGCATTGTCCCTGCTAGAGTCCCGGTTAAGCGTTATTGTTTTCCTAAAATGTTCGTATTGTCTTGCCCAATATTTTCTTTATTTTTTTTAAACTTCCAGTTCCTGGTAAAAACAAATTTAGCTTTCATACACAGTGTTAATAATTTTCTTCATTCCTTGATATTGCTTCCTTCAGGTTATTTAAACTGTTTTATCATCTCCCTTCAGGCTCCTTTTATCTGACAGTATATATTAGACTCCTGTTTTCTCTATTTTTATGTCATAGTCTCCAGTCTTGCTTTCATTTATTTGCATATCTCTGTCTTTAAATATGTGGGATAAGCCAGCAAACTGATATGGCATTTTGCTAAGGTAATAGAAAATTTCATATAATTCTAGGTGGATCATTATTGAATCATATAAAGCTCCTCAGGAGTCAGCTTGGACTGTTTTAAAGACACCTGCTGTTCCAGTTTCTTTTACATAGCCAGCTTTGTTAAATTATACATCTAACACAGGGGTGTTTTGTTTTTATTTCAGCAAGTGAGACCTACAGAAAATGTGTTTACTTAAATGACAGGTTAGAATTGTCTGATATAATTTTTATTAACTTAATGTTTGTTTTCCTTTGCGTACAGAGAAAGTCTGCAGTCTGCTGTCCTGCAACAGGGCTGGTATGGATATATTTGCACTTGGTCACAATCTCATTAGTAGCTCTAGTATTTTGTACAGGTGTTAATGTTCACCAATGTAAATGCAATGTAGGTATTAAAACATAGCTACAACAACCCACAAACCCAAAGAAAATCTCTAGCTAAGGAAGTGATGCATGAGTAAAGGATGAGAGTTAGCAGAGGCATGTGTGGAAATGAGAGTTTCACAGGTTACCCAGAGAGGTTGTGCAGGCTCTGTGTCTGAGAGTTTCATAGACAAGACTGGATAAAGTCCTGCACAACCTGGTGTGTCTTCAGAGCTGACGCTGCCTTGGGCGGAAGGTTGGACTAGATGACCTCCTGACATCCCTTCCAACCTGAATAGCCCTATGAAAAAGAATGGCTACAGATTTACATGGTGATGAATGGGAAAATATTAATAGCCCACAGGAGTAAATTAGTATTTACTGAGCTTCCTTATGTAGTCATTATTATACTAGGTTCGTACAAACTCATGAAAGAATAAATTTTCATTTCTTTAACAGTTGGGATCAGTCAGTTGCTCCCATAATCCATACTGTGGAATATCTTGCTGGTCATATTTTCAAGGTAGCAGAACAAAATTTACAAGTATCTGTGATGTTTATGGTTAAAAAAAGAGCCTGATTTTGGAACTGTAGCACATTTTGTAGGTAGTTTGTTGAAGCAAATGCCCTTTTATATGACCCTTTGAATCAGTCAGGATTTATTACTGTGGAGGGACCAGGGCCATAAAATATAATAGGGCATGGACTCCCTACTAAAGGATGTTCTAGTCTGCTTTGAAATTGTACAGCATTTTATAATCCTATAGCAAATTCTATAGCACCTTTCTGTAAAGATGTGGATTGCCTCCTCACAGAGAATAACCTTACATTCTGAAATGCCAAAAGTACTGCATTTTTTTTACATAGATGTATTTTTTTTCAGAAGAATGTCCAATTAAGGGTAAATTTAGGCTGCTTGGCATATGGAGTTGGAAGAGATCGTGACACTATACAGCACAGAACAGACTCATGTGAGATAATTCTAGATTTCATTTAAATCTAGAAGGAGGGGGGCCAGTATATTGCTCTGTGGTAGAAGGTGGTGAAGATTGTTGATATATTCAGGATGAAGCCACTGAAAAAAACCTATTAAATAAGCAGAAGTAAAGCACAGATGTAAACAGGTTTCCATATATGAGAACTGACTGAAGAAACCAGCACCTGACTTCTGCTTTGATCTACGACTCGACTCTGTTTTGTAGTGCAATCAGATTTGTTGATTCCTTTGGGGACAGGGTAGCTGCCCATTTCCCTTCTTTCCTCTCCCCCTTCTCCCTTTCAATTTTATTTTTCTTCCTTCCTGTTGTTCTGTCTTTTTCTGTCACTTCCCCGTTCCTGGTTCTCTTCCCTTCCCTCTCTGTCTCACATATTTGTAGAATAGTTACCTACAGACACGACTTTCCCAGACATCCAGTATGTTGCTACAATATTAATATAGAAGGAAAGGGAATGAAAATCATTGACAAATCAAGAAAAATCCTGGTGTGTATCACATGGGAGCATGGTACTCAGAATAATGCATGTGTTTTTATTTCTAAAGAAGAATTGTAATGATATGTAAATTAAAGGCAGGCATAACGGAAGAATGGAGGCCCAGTCTGCCACATGAATAGTACTTCTATAGTTCTGAACTATGAATGTGAGTTTTTTAGATGGCTCATGCAGCCACCTCTTTGCTAATCATACAGGAAACTCTATCCAGTCTGTCCAGACATTTGTAGTGTCCATTTGGAGCTTTCTTTTCAGGAAATGTTCCTAAAGACCTAACACACTGGTGAAAAGAACATCAGAAAATTGAACACACGCACACCAGCCCCCCATTGCTGAGTTCACCTAAGCAAGTGTAGGAGGTGTAGTTGCTCACCTTTCATGGACAGGTCAACTGAGAGTATCAAGTGTAATGTTCTTTAAAATACAAAAATAATTATTGTCTTGTGGCTAGAGGCTATGGTATATTCATCAGCAGGGCTTTTTGTTTTCTTTTCATGTATGGTGCTGAAAATAATTGAGCAATGAAAAATCCTGTTTAAGGCCTGTAATAACAATTAATCAAAATTGATCGAGTTATAAAATATGACTTGAATGTTTATCCGATGCAAATCCACTCTTGTTTGAAATCAATAGAGCTGTGACAATTTATGCCAGCAAAGAGCATGGATCTTTTTTCTTTTGAATGAAAAATATACCCAAGTATACATTTTTCTTTCTTATAGTAAATGCCAGATTTCAACCTGTTCATTCACAAACCTGTGCAGAACAATCAGTTGTAAACCACCCCATCTCCCATAATTCAGTGCTTTCTAGGACAGGGTTTCTCACTGCCCATTTTTCTCTTCAGAGTCACCCAGGTGAAATATTGTAATTGTGAGTTTAGTCATGCTGCTGGTCTGAAATTAAAGGTTAAACAGGACTGAAATCTTTCCTTATCTATGCTTTTAAAAATCTAGTGTAATGCCCTTGAGTGTTATAGTAGTGTGAAATAATTCCCGCCCTTGGATGTTTACTGACGTGAAAGACAACAGCAAATCTAGGCTAATGAGGAGCTGATTTTTGACAGAGCTGGAGACGTCAGAAGTAATGCTACAGCACTGTAGCAACAGCATAGCAGATCTGAGCAGGAGACCTCAGACAGGGCAAGGCAATTATATTTTAAAACAAAGTTGATTTCATTTGTTGATCCACACATTTCCACAAGCATGTACAGCACCAAACAGTGTGTGTCCAAATAGTTTATCTTCCCTTGGAGCACAAAGATGCTGGTATACAGGCAAGCAAACTGCGATTCCCTGTGGTGACGCAGAGGACAGCATCTTCTGGGTTCATTTTGGGACGTGGTTTTGGATATGCTCCCCTCCACCTTATAAACTGACAGGGATTAGTCTCTGCATCCTGTCTCACCTGTGAGTTGTCAGAATTTACTCACTATCTTTTGTTTCCTAGTCTGGGTATTCTGGGGAGAAACAGAGAGATGTGTTGAGATCTTGATGACCTCCTGATCTAAGTGACATGAATGCATCATTCTTCTAGCCCTCCTCCTGCTGTGTGATCCTTGTGAGTGCTCCCACACTCACGCTTTTTTATTCATACCAATCTATACATCTCTACTGCCATTCTCTACAAAGTGAGGCAGATGCTGTTCTCCTAATATTTAATGTAGACATTTATGATGAACTGTGATGCTTAGAAATATGTTAATGGGGCATTACAGAACTGATATCCAACCCTTGTCATAAATTTTCATATTAAATATCAGTATCACATCACTTCCCAGAAGAAGGAATTTTGCAATAGCATAACTGTTGTGGGCTTGAAGACAAAGGTGCGTTAAGCTTGTTTCTCGTTTATTCCACAGTTGAGTATACCTCATAACATGGGTAATTGCTGTTAAGCAGTAACATAATCTACGTATCTTCTTTTCCTGGGGCTGATTTCATCTAACTATAGATATCTGCAGTGCTGACATTTAGTTTTGAGCATGATGAAGAAACGTGGGCACTTCTAAGGTACAGTTCTTTTGACCTATTTTAGATGCCTACTTTAGCATAAGAAAAATAACAACCAAAAATATTTATTCTTCCTGACTGATTATAAAGGAAGCCTACAGAGAGTAGATCAAATATAGAAATCTACATTTAGTTAGTAAATACCCTCCCAAATGTCTGCTTTGTGTAATAATGGCCAAACAATTATTATCATGACCAGGTGTGGACAAAATAAAATTTCACTGCTACCCCCAGAAGAGTCACATCAGTGGTGGAAATATTTCTGGAGTATAAAGAATTTGAATTAAAATGTCTTTTCCGTTTGTGTAGGATGGAGGAATTGACTTCCTTTGGGTTGTAATTAACTGTATTTTCATTTAGTGTGGAGGTCGAAATGCATTTATACAACGGGAAGATTTGATCCAGAATCTCAGTTTTTCATCTGACACATGATAAATGTAAATCGAATGTCTTCTCTTGTGTCTTTATTGCTACATTTTCATATTGTATTCAGTTTGCTTCTTATTGATAACTAAATTGATAACCCATTTAGCTCTTCTGGCAGGTAGACATAGGCACCCATCATTATTATCAATGGCAATTGTGTGGTAGCTACTGTATCATTAGTATTTTATTTTACAGTGGTGACTACCATAGTTTTGAACTACTGCTGTCTTGCTAGTTCAAAGGCTCATATTTTAATTTTTCCATAGAACCAGTGCCTAGCCTTGTCGTACTACTGGTAACTGGTAATGGCTGTGCAACTCCTGTTTGAGCATTAAGGCCAATAATTGCAAATGTGTCTATTAATTTTCAGTTCACTGGAATACTTGTGTCCGGCCAGAATGGCATGGGTTTTCCCAATGACAGGGCTCACAGCTCCATACTGATATTTGAGTATCCTAGTGGGTCCAAAATAGTGCTATATGCTTAGGTTTAGGTAACTGAGTTCTGCTCCAGCTGCTTTTGAAATTCCTGGACAAAATACCGGATAGTTTTTTTGAGCCCAGTAAGGTAAAGGAGAAAGTGAATAATTTATCATGAATGAGATTGCCTTTGAATGACTCAAGGCACGTTCCTCTACTGAAAGCCACCTTTCCCACCGCCTCAAAATCCCAAACCCCAAGCTCTTTTCAACATCTGTAATTAATATATTAAATCTAGTCCAGATGTTAAGAAATAATGAACTGGTATTAAAAGCTTGGTGGAAACATTTCAGCAAAATGCAGTGAAGATGGTCACAAATTATGTTTAATTTGTCCAAAGTAGCACTGCAAGTGCTGAAACATTATTCAAATTTTGACTGCAGCACATGTTAACAAGCCAAATCTGGTTCTTTCTTATTTTTTTCTTCTATTTTTTTTAACGTTAATTTCTGTGTACAAAAGACCTTAGCAAGTCATCCACTTGTGATGTTCAAAGAACTTGCCTCCAGGAAAGACTGAGTTCTTTGAAAAAGCATGTAGGATCAGGTACACTGGCTAATGTTTACTGACTAACAACAGCAGTGCTAAATAATAATTGGTTGCACAGCAACACGGGAGTCAGAATATTGCACAAAACTACAATTAGTCTTTGAGACTTTCCTCGGTTCATAACAGGTTCTGCTGAAGCAGATAAAGAAGAGAGGGGATCAGAAACAAGTGGTTCTTCAAAATAAAAGTTGACAGCAGAAGGAGTGATTGTACCATGTACCATTTGAAATAGAGAGAAAATGTGTAAGAGGAGTTGAACTTATCCATAGGACAAGGCTTCTGGAAGAATACTCAGTTCCAGAACTGTTGCAGAATGAACTCCATACTATGAAGTGAAAAATGGAAAAGAGCACGGGTGTTTGAAGATAATGTGCTGTGTTGGTGGCTGTATGAACAGTGTATTTGAGAGGCAAGCCTAGTAAAACTACACAGCTTCCAGGGGAAGCTCTCTTTGTAAGAAAAGCTGCTAATGTCACTACCTGAAATAGGTTTGATGACTGCTTATACAGCCTTTCTGTAAAAGCATGTGAATGGCTTTACAACTAAGTCAAAAGCTGTGGTTCTAGCTTTGTGTAGAATGCTGTTTTCAAGTTCTGTTACATTATGTCAGTACTCTTTTTTCATTATCGCTGCACTTTCATAGTGCTTATTGTAATGATCTCACTCCTACTGTAGTCCACACTTGGAATTTTGCACACCAATGATCAAGTCTTGCTCTCTTTATGCACACAGTGCGTTAGAACCAATGGTTCAATAGCAACTGGTTGCAAGATCAAACCCTGAAATTTGAAATAAACTTTGCTAAATACATAGTCAATGAAATCAGCATTATTAATCTTATAGTTTCTCCCATCTATAACCAGAAGTCTGAAGAGCACATTTGGAACGGTGCAATAATTAATGAAATCTGAATTTTAAATGTGACAGATGCTGCCCTAGAATGAGTATGTGAGAACTTATTCAGTATTCTCAGGCCGAACGTGTAACTGATGCTAAGGACAAACCTTCTTTAGTTTCAAGACATCTCTCTTAGAAGCTGTATCACGATCTCCCTCCCAAACTGCTATCATTCTTAATTAGAATACATTGAATATTGATAGAGAACAGAATAAATGGTGATGCTTAATCAGAACTTCTGTGGATTTATGTTTTTATCATGTTTTCATGGTCCAATGTGTACAAAGAAAATGCCTGGATTCTGTTGTGCTGCATATTTCGTGTCAGAAATACTGGGAAAATATGCGGGGGTGGAGAGGGAATTCTTTCTGCAATGGCCAATGTAAGCTGCATACATCATGTAAACTGTATCCCGTGTTACCAGTATGATTTAAATAACTGAAGGTCCTGTGCTGGCTGTCTTCATAGCATAACAAATATTACCAAAATGAGTGTTTAAAAGTATGGACAGGAATTTAAAAATGGCAGTGGAGTTTACTATGAAATATTTCACATAACCCTGAATCTGTGGAAGTAGTTGAATGGCAGGGCTGAAAAAAGGGATAATTTACCTGCCCTAACTCAGGCAGCTATAAATTTGAAGACCGAATTTGAATGAATCATCACAGGCTCCTTCTATAGTCAGGGTGTGATTCGTCTCGAGTTAGCACAGAAACTTTTAAAGTAACTCCCAGGATTTCAAAGTTTCAGAAGTTACCTGTTTACAGCCTTCTGTATTACTTATTTCCAGGACTCTACTATTACACTCATTAAGGTATTTTTATCAATTTCTTTCAAGTGCACAAAGGTAGTTATTCCAAAATATTAATGGGCAGGCTTTCGCTGCTGACAGATATGGTAGTGATTGGAAGTTATTGCTAAGACTTCTGAATGCTCAAGAAGGTGGAGCTGCTAAAGGTAAGGTATTTCCATATATGAATTGACACTAGAGTGATTTGCTCAAAGGCTTTGGATGATAGAAGAAGGAGGTAATCTAAGACCAATGCATGATGTGATTCTCATCAATTGAATTCAGTGATTTTACTCCTGTTATTACTTGGTGTCAATAGCAAGAGCCGGGTCCCACATTTAGCACGCACTTCACCTTTTTCAGAGATTTTGACAGTAATAATTACAATTTCTTATTGCCAAACATCAATAAAGTGTCTTGGGGCTGTATTTTGACTCTTCCCAAGTTGCCTAAGCAGTCCATTGCAAGATAACTCTTGCATTGGATGCTTTACCTCAGAGGCACTGGGAGTATTTTTCTGTCTACTCTGTATGTGGAGCCAAGACTTGGAAGATCGGGGCAACAAGGTGTGTTCACCCCCTGCTAGGGTGTCACCTGCACTTTGAGCTTTGGCACCACAGCAGTTATGATGATGAACTCTTTTAGGTGGTTTGAACATGGCCAAGAGTGTTTCCTAGTAAATAGACACATAGCAACCCTCACAACACTATAATTGGTTTCTTAATAGTAAATAAACCAATCTCTCACTTTGTCAGTCAGTAGCGAAACCTGATATTCCTTACACCCTAACTGTGATAGTATTGTTTAATATTTACCCCCAGAGGCTGTTTCTACACTGTTCTAACAGGCATTAACATCAACCAACCTACTTCTTAAATAGCTCTAAGATCCCTTTTTGCCCATCTCTGTGATACTATACTTTACTTGCATACCAACACCAGCAACTTTTAAGCTACTGAAAGAGGGAATAAGTCATGGGAAGTCTCTTTACTAAAAAGAGAAGTGCTGTTTTCATTATCTTTCTTTTGGAGAGTAGATTGATGCCTGGAAGTGATGGTGGTGTCGGAATCTAAGAGCTGGTGCTTGAATTGCTCTAACCTGTGACATTTCTAATAAATGCAAAGGAGCTATACTGACTTACACTGGCCAATGTGAAAGCCCAGAGCTCAGGGAACAGCTTTCTCCGGTCTCATTCCGTGCTCTCTTTGCTAAGGTCACACACACAAAAAAAGGAGGTTTGGAAGACCTTAGTTTGAATTATAGGGTTTGCAGTGCGAATCCTTGTTCCAGAGTGCATTTCCCAAAATACCAGGGGACTAGAGCTTTCCAGCTCCCACATGGTAGCAGTGCTGGTGGAAAAATGCTCTACTTCATGCGAAGAAGGGGATACTATGCCAAAGTGTCATGGCTGTTTAAGAGGAGAACATAAACCTAATCTAAAGGCAGACAGAGGCTTATGGATAGAAAAAGGATAGAGAATTTCATTATAGAGCTTGATGACTATGCCAATATAGACACATCCCTTTCATGAGTGAGGAAAGGAAACAAAGTAAGAACTCAAAGCTATTATAAAATGAATGAAGCAAGAAAAGAGGGGTACCATAGCCTCACTGAAACCTGAACTAGGGCTCAAATTTGTACTAAGAACTGTGGAGACCCACATGGAAAGTGCCTTTGCCATTAATGCCAGAGCGCATGTTCTGCTCTGGATCCAGCTGTGATGGGAGAAGAGATCACCACCAACATAGTTTCCCTTGTTGGCAACCGTTGTTCCTATAGTTCTGCTTTTGTGATATAATTGTCTTTAAGCAAAAGTAGGTGGGTTAGAATAAACAGTGTTCATATCCATAATCAGTGCCACCATAAGGAAACAGAAAAATGCCATGTAAACTGCTGAAGTGGTGGATGGAGACAGTAACATTCAGCTGGTGTTTGGCAGCGTGCAGTTGAGGTAGCATTATCCATGGGACAGCTTGTCTGCTCTCGGCTTTGAGAGTCAGCAAAATTGGAAGATTAGCTGGGAAATACTTACTCCATGGTGGAAAGGCTGGTGGAGGAGACAGCTGACTAAAAACATGGAATATCCATGTTGTTTAGTCTCCCTTCTTCTCCTATGTTCTCTTTGTGCTTCCTTCCCTGCCTTTCTCTCTGATATAACCTCTTTCTGCCTATCAAGATGGGAACGGAGCTAATCTCCAAAGATGATACCTAAATTTACTCTGCTAAAAGGGGTTATTACAGGCCAGAACTTTGGGGTTTTTAAATTATTTCTAATTTGATTTGCAAAGCTAGAATGTAGCTTGAAAGGTCTATAAATACGAGCAAAATACAAAACCAAACTCTGATACCTGTTAGCTGTATTTAAAACTAACCTGACTGGAGAAACCAGATATATTGCTTGGGAGGGGAAAAATGAGAAAAAGAGGGAGATCTGGTTTTGTCTAAATATGTCGTTTAATTAAATGAGGTTGTAGGTAAATCTTACATAGCACCTAATGTGCTTAAGCATCTGTTACATATGGGGACCCTAAATTTTTGGAAATCAGGTTCCATTTGACCAGGAAATTTTCACTCAGAGTATTTCTTGGTCACACCAATAGATGGCAATCTGTCTTCACATCCCTTTGCTTCTTCAAAAGCAAACTGAAAGGTGGGGTCGAAAGAGAGAAAACAAGTTTTCTCAAATATGCTTTTTCCCTTTTATATGTCAGAGTTTCAAAGCTAACTGTTCAAATGCTCTGGAAATAAGAATTTATCTGAAAACTAGTACACTGCAAGCTACCACAGCAAAAATTACCCCATGCTGTCCTGTCAGATTTAACCTGCTTGAATCATTTTTGGAAGGGCTGATATGGGATTTAGTTACTATGTGAGGTAGTAAACTAAGATTTGCACTGTTCTCGATACTATAGCGTATTTTAATCTATGAATTGGTTTATTGACCAAGTTCTACATTGTGAAATCTTATTAGGTATCAAAAAGATTAGGAAAAAAGAAGAGAAAAAGAAATCTCAAGTCATATTAAACATCCTTAATTTTCCCATCTGATTCTGCTCTATGCTACTGTGCCATAACTCAGGAATAACAGCAAAGAAAATATCTGTGTCAGATTAGTGGATGTGATGGCAAAACTAGACTGTGGCTGTTTCATTTGTTTTCTCTTTTGTGATTGTGGGAGCACTTGCACAGTTTGGAGGTAGGTTTTCAGTTTGATGACCTCTGTTTTGCTTGGAGCACCAGATTGCTGGATTAAATTAACCTTTTTACTCCCTTTATTTACTCATATAGTACCACTTCACTCACAGTGGAGCGTATGAGGTTTCTTTAAGAGATACTTCCTACAAAAACTAATTTGTTGCTGCTGATTTGGTTAAAAAGGGAAAAATAAATCAAAATGGATGCCTTTGACCTAACGCTGTGGTTCTGTCCACCCAGAAGTAAGCTGGGCCCAGAAAATTTGGTTCATGTGGAAAATAGTGTTTATTTCAGCTGCATTGTCTTGTTGATCCAGAATCTTCCTCTTGCTGCCACACAAAAGATAAGCCATTAAAAGGTACAACATTTCCTCTCTCTGGCCTGATAGCTGTGGCTGGGACAGAGCTGTATGGATGCCAGGAGGCAGAATGCTTGCTGGAAAAGTGGATGCATATCATGATGAGCCACCCGGCCCTGCCACAGCTGGCCGTAAAGGTCTGGTACTGCAGCAGTACTCGACACCCTCTCCACACTGCTGCATGAAAGGTTGCCACTCCAGGCATCTGCCAGGAGTTTTTCATCCACCACCCTCTGTTTTATCCACAGACCTTCTCCTGTCCTTCCCTCGGAGCTCATGTCCCGTTACCCTCCTGCAATGTTTGCACCGGCCTCTGGCTTTTTGAAGATGTGTGGGGGTCTCTCATTTGGTCTGGGAACATCCAGAAGCTGCACACTATTTGGAAAGAAATTGTGTGCTTCGACCTTACATACCTGCTTCTGTTGAATTCTTGGCATCCTGTAATTTATTCTGTCCTTCCTTTCACCATCAGCCAGAATATTGCTAGTCAGTAAACAGGCATTAATCCACAGCCATTGTTAACTGAGAATGCAGCTAATACTGAAAATAAGTAGCATCTACTAGCAGTGCACAGCATGAAACCTCCTTTTTTACCAAAAATAGTGCCTTGTATATAAAGAATGGCTATCTTACTTGATTTACAAGCATTTGGTTTTTTGGGGATGCTTGTAGCTGATGAATAGAGCTCAGGCTGGAGAGGATATTGCAGATACTAACAGCAGCCTAAAAGAAAATGAAGTTTCCTTCACAATTTACCCAAGTGTAAACACGTTGTGTTTCATGAGAATAAGATAGCCACAGGCCTTCAGGTACAGAAAAAGGCTTAAAGCACTTTGCACTGTCCTTTACTTTCCACAGTATTTCTACTCTGAACATACACTGCAATTTTATGTAGACATTTGTATGTATTTTATGCCTGTTAGAGGTTAGGTGTTTCTTTTGTAATGAGATGTGCCATTTCCTTCAAAGAGAAATATTATTCCGCCTCTTTGCATTTTATGAAGTCTTTCCCTTTAAGAAAAAAAAAATAACAAGCCAAAAAAAGCTCTACCACAGTCAAGGATTATGTGAAATGGTGAGAGAACACATAAAACCTGTCCTTCAGCTTCAGAGAGGAATCGCCATAATCCAAAGCCAATACCAAATGAACTGCTGAAGGGTTCCTATTTAAGCCCTGATACCGTTACCTCTCATCTTTGACCTGAAGGGATTGATTACCTACCTTTGGAGTATTAATGAATTTGCTGAGCTTCTCTGCAGCAAACCTGTGGGCATGAACTTTCTCTTGCCTGAAAGAACAGAGGAGAAACCTCTGAGCTTGTTTTCATGGCTCTGGTTTAATTGCTGATACAGGGGATTTGGTCATCTCTGCAATGAAAGGCAATAGAATCAGTGAGCAGTACATTTCCTCTACAAAATATGCGGGGGAGGGAGATGCAAGGAGGGAATGGGGAAAAGGGGAAAACACACTAACATTATTTTTCTGCTTTCAGAAACACATTTACTAACACAGTTAATAAATATTAACAAAGCACAAGCCTCCATTCCGTCCCCATCTTGTTCCCCAGTAGATCCATAGCACTCTGATCCGAGTGAGAGGGTGTCAGCTTCATTAATGGCAGCATTCTCCAGATACACAGAAATTAATCAAGCATCTTGTAAGAAGTTAATGGGTATAAAACTAATAGGGTATTTTTGCTACCTTTTGTAGGTATTTCTGAATAAAACAAGATGCTTATTTCTGGAGCTATAGAGCAAAGTCCTAAGACTACTAAGTCAATAGTTGTCTTTTTATTCATTTTCAGTGAACTTTTGAGCAAGATCTGGTAGTGCAAGCACTGCAGAGAAGTGTGGCCCTGGGTACAGTGCCAGGCTTAAATTTACAAGACTCAGCTTTGAAGTCAGACTGCTCCTTTACAGGTCACTTCACCCTCTGTGCATCAGTTTCCCCCAGAAGTTCCTTCCGTCTTTCTTCAGGGTGGGATTGACTCTTCCTAGTGTAGATTTGCTGAGAGGGATGCAGACTTTCTGGGAGACTGCAGGGGGTATTGTAATGCAGTACGTCATGCTCTGACTTGTAATCACAGGTTAGGAAATTCCTGGATTGCAATCACCTCCCATTTTGTATTGCTGGAATCCACATGCTCTGTTCTCTCTCACTGTGGACCTTTGGCATCTCCCTTGTGTTGGTTCTGGATCCTTTCTGAGCACAGATTGTCAGTCTCCCCAAACAAGGGCAAAAGGACTAAGTACAAGCAGTTTTCAAAACAAATGCAGAAAACATCAGTTCATGCAACATTAAGTTTACTGTACAAATGCTCTCTCAGTGTTCCTAGCTCAACTATATTGTGTGTCCTGTTTATTTCATAGCATGATTGCACATTTAATGTACGAGTTTGAAAAGGAAATACTAATTGTGGAATGTAGCTTCACCTGTCATCTGGGAAAAGTTACCTTGCTAATTTTTTATTGTTCAGCATCCTGAGCTCTTGAGGAAAAGCATCATGAGATTTATCCCTGCTGAAGGATATGGCCTTTGATGAACTGAGAAACACACCATGCATTTTTTTTGTATTAAACTTGCTGTTGCATCACTTGTTATTCAAATGTTCTCTGGTATAACATGAGAAATCAGGAAGGTTCACATGGAAACTCACAGGGATTATATTGGTTCCTTCCCTAAAGGAGAATATGCTCCCACACAAGCACAGCTTATCTCATAATGGAGGAATAAGAGGAATATTTGTTTCTCATTGGAATGACAGACTATCAAGTGGAAGCTGGGGGGCAGGGGCAACGGGCCATGATTCATCCTTCAAGTGGAAATCGGAGTTATTCAGAGTCACTACTCCTATCAAAACATCTCTGTTTAGCCAAAGATCCCTATATGGGCACAGGAATGATAGGTAGTAATATTAATCATAACCTTAGACTAAACTGAGACCACCAACATTAAAATGTCACAGCATGTTTTTCTACAGCATCTCCTTAGGCAGAGCTAAGTTTCTGGGCATCCTCTAAATGTAGGTTTCCATAATATAGCATATAGTGATGTCTTCAACATGTTGCTTGTCTCTGATTTTTCTGAGTTTATGGTATTGCTGGGCTTGTGGAAAAAGTCCTTTAAGGAAGAAAGCTCTATAAAGAAGAAATAAAATAATGATCCCTTAAGAACCAGAAGGGTGATACAGGATCTATTGCATCCCCTCAGAAAATATTATGCAAATCAACCTTTTTTTTACTGGGAACGAGAGAGGGAGAATTTCAAGGGAGCTGGTAATGTAGCTTCTGAGAGGGGAAGAATCCTGCTGTCATGCCAAGGGCAAGAATTCTTTCTTTCATACTGTCCCCTCGATGCTTTTCCAAACTTCCTTCCTGGTGTCTCTTGTGTGAGCAGTAGATAAAAATTTATTGAGGGTTCAGGTGTACTGAGTGTCCTTTCATTTCCCCTGGTGTTCATGGCTCAGTATAATACATTCTTCTGCTGCAGCCTTTAAATCCACTTCTGCTCCTCTTCAGGAAAGCCTCTGATACTTTCATAGAATCTCTGGTGGATTTTCCCAGTTTGGCTGCTTTTCTTAAAAAGGATGCCTCTTGCGTTAGTAGCTCTCTCCCCAAGCTACAATGAGTAAACTTAAGATGGCAGTTTATGTCCAGATAATTTTGCAAAAGAGTCTTATTTACATAAACTTCTTCTTTCTAAGCAGCAGGACTCTAAAGCATTCCAGCAAGAGAGAAATATTTCTGTAAAGGAAATGGGATGCACAGTTTATTGTTGTTTCTTGTTTTTTTTTTACTAAGAATATCTGATACTTCCTGTATTAAGACTTTGCAAGGCTCTCCTGTAAGTGTAGCACTTGGGGACAGTGTGTTACCATACATCAAAACAATGAACATGTCTTTCTGGTACTCTTTCTAATGCCCCGTGCATTAGCAGCCCTCATGGGCAGCAGCTTCCAGGGGACCTGGACTGTAACATGGAGAGTGGACACAGAAGGAACAGAATTACTGGGCCTGGGCAAGAGAGCTATGGAGAATAAACAAAAGCCCAAAGGATATGGGTTGGAATTAAAGGGCAAGGAGCAGGTCTCCGGTGCACTGGAGGGATGTCTTGGGAAAGTGTCTAAGTTGGAAAGGACCTGGGACTGAGCAGGCAAGGACCTTGGAGCAGGAGAAAGAGCAGGAATTTGAGAACTGGGCATAGCTGTTGACTGATGACTGGGACTGTAGTGAGGAGCCTGAATGGAAACTGGTGTGGCAAGAAGGAGGAGAAGGGATGAGGATGAACCACGTGGAGCGAAATGGAGAGCAGAAGGAGAGCAGGGTAACATTAGAATGAGTCAGGTTGTGGGCGGGCAAAGTGAAGGACAGACACTTCTTCATTCACTCACAACTCACCTTCCTGCACTGGGCAGGAGCACATACTGGAGATTCCATCCCTTGTTTCCTTGTTCTTTGCACATGTGAAGACTTCTAGCAAAGCATCTTCTCTGCTATCCATGCTGATCCACATGAAAGATGACAATCATCTGTTATTATCAATTTCTGCGTTAGTTTGAATTGGTTGAAAGCTAATTGGTATACATACAGGATTCAGCCTGGCTTAAGTTCTGTGTTTGACAACACATAATGGAAAAGCTTCTGACTTTTGTGATTGTGCTATTTGCCTGCATAATGCAGCAAGAAATACTTTCACAGATTCCATTCCTTCATTCGCACATTTCAAATTAATCTCTTGGCCATTCGTATAAGCTGAATCTAGTCTGTTTATTTAGCTGGATAAATGTCTGATAGAAAATCTCATTAGCCCAATGATTACCTTTGACACCATAGATGAACAAAGCCTCTTTGCCATGTAAATTAGGAAATCACACCAAGTCCCTTCCAGTTCTGAGAGGACGCAGTTTTGAAAGACATTCAAAATGCAGAATAATCAGTTAAAGTCAATATTTCTGCAGAGGGTACAATTCATATTCCATAGCCTGGATACCAGTAGACATAGGACTCATGATAAAGCTGCCCCTTTGCATCTTATGCAGACCAAAAACCCAGTTGTGACATTAATCATTCCACTTGATGATTCTTTCAGCTCTCCCTGTATAGCATTTCTTTGGAAAATAGGAAAAAAAATGGCAAGAATATGGGCTGATCTTCAGAAGACGGAAAATAGCAAAGCAAGTGCATTTTTTGCAGCATTCCCATCAGAATATCTTTTATTATCAATCCCCATTATCAACCAGTATTAAGCACTATTAATTAAAAATCATTTACAGTATCAGAAATTTAAATTTGAGTCTTGAGTCCCTCCTCCACTTCCCTAGTATTCTCTCTGATGTGGTGAAAAGACTCTGTTAAGTGAGAGTGCAAGAAGTTCAAGATATCAAAGGAGCCTGAGTCACATTCATAGCCAGCAGTGTTTGGGTGCCTGTGACACTTTGCTGTTTGTAAATTAGGCCAAAATCTTTCTGAAGTGACAGACATTGACATCTTCAGTGTTTGGATTCTTAGTCCCTTAGGTCCTTCAACAAATATTAATTGAACAGAGTATTGCTTGAAAGTGGGAGCTTTATTAATGGGCTGTGTTTGTTCAGAGAACCTGTGTAAGCTAACATGAAAGTGTGCATGCATAGAAGAAAAAGAACTTTGTATGAAGTTCTGTTCATGTAGCTGTCTCGTGACATTCTTTCTTAATAAGTGGAGATGTGTAGTTTTTCTCACACAGTAGAAAAAGAATTGGATTTCAAACAGATATGCCAGAGCCTTTTTTATCCAGATGTACTTCCTTTATGGTTCCTCTAATTCTGTAGTTGTGTTCTGGCCAAGCAGGTCACCAGCAGCCTGATTAAAGTGTACAGGTACTGTATGTCCAGAATGAATACTATAAGTGGTAAAAAGAACACATTGTAATTAATGGTAGCACGGATCTCAATCTGGGTAGATGGTTTTTTTTCGTATTTAAATTACATTTAACTGCTCCAGTAAAGCCGAGCAGAAAGCAGAAGTAGAGAGAAACAAAAACCCGTTGTGATTAATATTCATACCACAGAGAATTCACTCTTCCCATCTGCCAGAGATCACTGTGTGTTCCATACCTGTCTGTCCGTAAATCAGCAGCAGACTGGCAATTTGTAAAAGAAATAGTCATTTATTAAGAGAACTTCACGTCTCTTCATGTTTTAGCTTGTTGTCTGTGATCTTGATTTTACAAACATGATTAATTGTCCATAACTCTTTCCTGACTTCTTTGTGCAGATGTATTTTCAGACTTTATCAGAAAGTATTTGCACGAGTTTATCCTGTTAAGTGTGGTAGATCTTGACTGTTAAGTTCACCTTTAATTTCTGCTGAAAGCAGTGGGATTTACAACAACGAGCTTTAAAGACGGTTCTCCTGCTACGCCTGGATCACTTTCTTACTCCCTACAAATTATATGGCTTTTGCTAGAGTAATTTCTTTGGTCACTATACAAATCTTTTTGATTAAACAAATGTGTTCAGAGCCTAGAAGTCCCTTATTGGAAACATTTATGCTGTTGTCCCGCTGACCCAAGCAGTTAACATTTGGGGCCTGGCCAGATTGTTTCCATTAAGAGGACAAATTGATGGCAGGAATCAGATGGGTTTTTTGTTGCTGTTCTGCTTATTTATAGTGAGTATCTGCAAAGTTATGCTTCTCTGAACCTGGCAGAAACAACTAAAGGCAGTTTGTGAACACAGTTTAAAACTCGAATACCTCAAGTGCCTTTGACTTTGACCCTGCCTCAGGGCCACCCACACAAAAGTGTTTCTTTTGTTCACTGTTGGCTTTTGTCTATCTCCTGTCTCATCAAGACATGTGTCCTTACAAATACTGTCCTGCGGCTTTTGGAATCAGACTCTCAGCCCGCATGTATTACCTTGCCAAGGTTCACTATTACTTGTCTTCTCTATCAGCTACTGCTGTCACCAGGTGCCTTCTTCCATAAAGGAATATATTTCTTCCTCTGTAGGTGAACTAACAGTATTTATGTAATGCTGTGGTAAGTGGCAGTTGCTGTCATCTTTTAAAGACGTAGTATAAATTCACTATCACTCACACAAATTACTACATGCATATAAATTGATGGCAAAAAAACCCTAAAGTTGTGAATCAAGACCAATTTTTTTATATCTGTTAGAATTAGCCTGTAAAGGTGATTGCAACTAGTTTTAGATGAAAAATGCTGTTTATACTATGTCAAACTGTTGTGCTTTTGAAAAAAATCAATTTTAAAAAACAAATTCTCTTTACCTGGCTACAGTCTGGTAGGATTGGTTTAGTTTGAATTTTTTCAGCCCGGGTAAAAGTGTTTTATTCTGTTGAGTTGTCTCAGAATATTTAACTTGCTCTGTCCAGCTAATTGTTGTATTGTATTTCCACTTTGTGCATTGGTCCATAAGATGACAGTTTGAGATGCTGTCACCCCTGATGATTTAGAAGTCTCCAAAGGATGGTTTCTTTCTTTCACAAGACAAAATGCATTTATTTCCAAGTATGCTCCATGTTTCAAGGTAGAAATCATCTGACTCTCCTGCATCATAAAAGATGATCCAACTTGTGAAAGGGAACATGGTCATCACTATCCTGAGATGTAATGTCTCTGCAGTGATATGCTGTAACGAAAAAGTTTCTAATTCTAAACTAATTCCAAAGAAAGCAAGCGAGACCATATCAGTAATTAAGAGCGAAGCAGTTCAACTGAACTTCAGTTCAACTGAATTTCAGTTAAAATTTCAGATGACTATCTCCAAAAGAAAAATTTTATTTTTGTCTTAAAGTATTCTGAATTCGTTTTTTTTTGTCAGCACGCAGCACAAAAAAATGCAGACATGCCTGTTTGTCCTTCAAGATGAATTCCAAATTTTTCTCACCTCTGAATGTAGCTCCTTCATTGCAGGTATAGGCGCCTTGACTGTCCATATTTTAGCTTATTTTTGTGTTAACTGTCAACATAAAGTACCGATAAAATACAGGTTTTGGATGAATCTATAAGTTGTTATCCCATTTTTTTCTTAGCCTGTGAGTTCTGAAATTGGAAACTGTCTTTCAGGAAATGTGTATGAGCACTAGTTTCTCTTTAAGACTTACGGATGTTACAATTTTATAACTGACATTATCATGCATTCCATCTCTCTCTCTCTTTCATGTATTTATCTACTTTTGTGGCTTTCAGTGTCTTTCAGTTTTGAGTTCTGAAGACATTTTTTCTGTGGAAGTATAGACCTCTGTGTATTATATTCTAGCCTACTGAAAAAAAGCCTTTTATTTCTTAGTTGCCCTCTGTAGATCCCTTAGAAATTTTCCATGGGCTGCCAGACTGAAAAACCACGGATTTGCCGTTATGCCCACATCCATTGGACTGTCCTTTTCTCTTTCCCTACTGCATACGCATGCTTTTAATTACATTATATATTCTTGACAAATGCAAAGTTCATCTTTGGCCAAGGGATTACAAAAGAAAAACCTTTGCCACGATTACCCTTTTCAGCTTTGAGTCTTCAGAGATTTCCTGCTAAAGAATACTGAGGTCTTGTGCTAGTTAGGAAAATAAAGTTATTTTTTTTAATCAAAAGGAAAAACAAACCTTAAACAGTCAAAAGTCAAAGTTACTGGGGTAGTCTGAGAACCAGGAGACTAGACATTGCTCAGAACCAGCAGGCTCATTTTTCAATTCTCTTTTACACTATTGTCTTCAGTCCAAACACTCTTCCAGTACCACAATTGTTTTCTACATAGCTACAAGGTCTTTTATACTTTCATTAATATTAACAGGTATTTTTGAGTTCTTAAAACCTATGTCATACTGTGAGGACTCTGCCTAGATACTTGCCTGAATCAAGACTACGCTGAAGAAATATTGACCTCTCCTTTGTGTCTGTGTCAGATATCTCAGCAATAGAAATTCAAAATGCTTATAAGACCTCTAATGGTGTGCATGGCACTATTTATTATAGAAATAATCATAAATCAGACAAGAGACATTGAAAATATATAGTTAGGAATGGTACATTTGTGTATTTGTTGTAAAAAGTTATGAGCTGTGACTGTGCCCCTGTGTCTCCTTTGCTTTGATTTTTTACTGTGCGAACAGCAAAAGACCCAAAAGACCACAAATAACCTGCTTTCTGTGCACCTGTTTTATAGAGAACCCTTTGAAGCGGTGCAGTATATAATGTGCAGGATTGTTACTGTGAGATTGTAAGGACTTCTTTTATCTCCTTTGGGTCTCTCCTCACTGAAGGTTGCTGCCATACTGGCTTACAAGGAAAACACTTCAAACAAACTCCATACACCTGTTCCACCTGTTTTAGTATAGCAGAAGTTATTCTCCAAGCTGCAATTCCAGGCTCTGCCTGAACCCTCTGTGTCCCTCATTGTCTACAGATGTCTTCCATAGCATGAGCTTATTGGTGATCTCAATGCTTTTTGTTTCTGAATATGGGAAAGTTATTAACTCTGAAGTGGTTTCCCAAACAATAGTAAGAAGCTTCAAAACAGTGGGTACAATTCGTTGCAGCGATTAGGAGCAGCCAAACTGGCCCAAAGAGGACTTTAGAAAGACACACAGCTCCCCAGGTGCAAAGCAACTCAGAAGGCACTGCATGAGCTCTACTTATTATTCACTTTGTCCAAGCTTAGAGGGGCAACTTGAGACAAGATGGAGTCTGGAGTTTTTTAATGATTAGGAGGGATCATGGTTCAGGCACGTATGATTATGGTGGCTGTAAAATCCTTGATATAGCTCTTTGAATCAGGGATGTTGCATGGAGTTGTCCTTGGACCCCATGAGCAGTGGCTACGAGGCAAATACTGATTAAGGAGAGTACAGGCTCTGCCTTTGCATTGGCTGGGAAATCTTCAATTTTGCAAAAATGGAAATAAGAAAAATTGAATGAGAAGAAATCCAGTTTTGAAGCTCTCAGAAGGGAATTGCAGAAGAACTGATCTGTTTTTAAAAGCTTTAAATCCCCTAAAGCTTCTGATTAATTTATTGAAAAACTGTTCATAAAAGATGTAACCAAACCCGAATCTGTTGCTTTGGTAAAGAATATATTCAGGATGAAAAGCCCAGGGCTCTGCCCTGCCAGCACAGAGAGAGCTTTTCAGCTGTCATCTGAGTAGGCACCTGTCACTCCCATCACAGCAGGAACAGTGTGATTTCTGGCCTAATTTCTAGAACATCAGTGATACTGAATAGAAATCTGGGTGCTCAGAAACTATTCAAACCAGTACCCAAAACTACAAACACTGCTTCTTTTTTTCTGCCCCTACAAAAGCCTCAAGGAATATGAAATCATCCTTAAGTGTGTTTCTGTTCCCCGGGCTTTTCTTTCCACAGTGGTAGGCTGATCCTCACATATTTGCATGATGGTCTGACCCACTTTGAATAAAGTTATATGCTGATCACTGAGAAATAGAATACTCTTTCCTGTCTTTTGGATTATTATTGAAAAGAAAAGGAGACCCAGAACAGCATGCTATGTTCACTGTTGCATGACAACTCTTTTGAGCAGCTAAGTTGTGGTAAAGCAGACACATGGAGAAACAGGAGCCTGCCTTATGGTACAAAAATTTTCTCCAGGCATCCAGCTTAGTTCCATCCAGAACACCGTTGTGGCAAGAGCCACAGAGTGAGATCTATGTATGAAAGTGAAATTCTTTTTTTAATAATAATTGTGGTTTAGCTGAATGTCAGGGCTGTGCAAACCCAAAGCAGTTAAGGCATTAAAACCTTGGAGCAGTACCTTCTGGCTTGTCACCTGCAGAGACAAGAAAATGGACTGATTTTAGATAATGGACAATTTGAGGTAAGAGCTTCAAACCTGGCAATTGACTGAAACTTTACAATTAGCTATTTCGCTGACACAGGAGCTCTCTTCTAGACATTCCCTAGCTAGGATCCTGCTGTGCCTAGTCCACTTCTTATGTATTTAAAGGTGGTCATTAACATCCTGAGTGGAGTGTCCCCTAAGACTACCCTAGATGTTCATGCTTCAGAACTGATAGGATTTTACAAAGATAAGACATTTATAAACACTCAATAGAAACTGTTCCTGCAGAAATTGTCACAGAAGGTAGTCTTTAGCATGTAGTCAAGATGGATTATTTATGTGCTGGGCTGCTCACATCCTGTGGCCAGCTGTGTTATAAGCATTGATTATAGAATCATAGAATTATCTGGGTTGGAAGAGACCTCCAAGATCATCAAGTCCAACCGTTAATCCAACACTATCATGATTACTAGATCATGGCACTAAGTGCCACATCCAGTCTTATTTTAAAAACCTCCAGGGATGGTGAATTCACCACCTCTTTGGGCAGGCCATTCCAAAGCCTGATTACTCATTCTGTGAAGAACTTTTTTCTGATATTCAGCCTCAACCTTCCCTGGCAGAGTCTAAGCTCGAGCCCTCTTGTTCTGTTGCTGGTTGCCTGGGAGAAGAGTCCAACCCCCACCTGTCTAGAACCTCCTTTCAGATAGTTGTAGAGAGTGATGAGGTCACCCCTGAGCCTCCTCTTCTCCAGGCTCCCTCAGCCTCTCTTCATAGGACTTGTGCTCAAGTCCCTTCACCAGTTTTGTTGCTCTTCTCTGGACCCACCCCAGCACCTCAATATCTTTCTTGCCCCAAGGGGCCCAGAACTGAACACAATACTCAAGGTGTGGCCTCACCAACACCGAGTACAGAGGAAGGATCACTTCCCTCGTCCTGCTGGCCACACTATTCCTGATACAGGCCAGGATGCCATTGGCCTTCTTGGCCACCTGGACACACTGCTGGCTCATGTTTAGCCTCCTGTCAATCAGTACCCCCAGGTCCCTTGCCACCTGACTGCTCTCCAGCCACTCTGTCCCAGCCTGTAGCGCTGCATGGGGTTGTTGTGGCCAAAGTGCAGGACCCGGCACTTGGCCTTGTTGAACTTCATCCCATTGGACTCAGCCCATCTCTCCAGCCTATCAAGGTCCCTCTGCAGAGTCCTCCTGCCTTCTGGCAGGTCGACACTCCCTCCCAACTTGGTGTCATCTGCAAATTTACTTATGATGGACTCAATCCCCTGATTTAAATCATCAATGAAGATGTTAAACAGAACCAGACCCAACACTGATCCCTGAGGGACACCACTGGTGACCGGCCGCCAGCTGGACGCAGCCCCATTCACCAGCACTCTCTGGGCCCGGCCATCCATCCAGTTCTTAACCCAGCTGAGAGTGCACCTGTCCAAGCCGTTTATCCAGGAGTATGCCGTGGGAGACAGTGTCAAAGGCTTTGCTCAAGTCCAGGTACACCACATCCACAGCCTTCCCTTCATCCACCAGGCGGGTTACCTGATCATAAAAGGAAATCAGGTTGGTCAGACAGGACCTGCCCCTCATAAAGCCTTGCTGGCTGGGTCGGATCCCATGTCCATCCTGAAGGTGCTGTGTGATTGCACTCAGGATGATCTGTTCCATAACCTTGCCAGGCACTGAGGTCAGGCTGACAGGTCTATAGTTGCCCGGGTCCTCCTTGCAGCCCTTTTTGTGGATTGACATGACATTTGCCAACTTCCAATCATCTGGAACCTCCCCAGAGAGCCAGGACTGTTGGTAGATGATGGAGAGTGGCTCAGCAAGCTCTTCTGCCAACTCTCTCATCACCCTAGGATGGAATTCATCAGGTCCCATTGATTTGTGTGGATCCAGGTGAGATCAGAACAGAGGCTTGGGGTTTCTCTTGCGGTCCAACTGAAGGTGCTGCTGCAAATACCAGATACCCTTGCAACAGAGACTTCTGTCACCTTTCCTTTCCTTTTTGTTTTTCCTCTGTCTTGAGCATATATGTGACACCTTGCTCCTTGCACTGTTGCTCATGGAGGGATCACAGCATGAGCCTGCAGCGGACAGAAGGGCCTTCTTTGAATATGAGAACTGCACAGCCAGTCCTCTGACTGCCACCACAGCCTGTAGGATCTCCGTCTTTAAGAAATCTACTCAGGGGTCATTTACCTCATGGGCACCTATTCTGCTTAGTGACTTCTTTCTCCACTTAGTTTATGTGGAGGGACTGATCCAAGTCTGAGAACTTAAACCTTCACCAATTAAATTCTTGAGACAAAGCAATTTCCGTGCTGGGAAACCAATACCAGGAAATCAGTTTGCTTTAGCACTGAGCTTAGGGCTTGGGGCAGCAGTGAAGTACATGGAGGTGAGAGCCTGTTGGATGCACCTCTTCTCCCCTGTCATGCCACCATGATGCCATAGTTGTCATTGGGCTGTATTACTGGAAGAGGCTCAGGCTTCTTCTTCTGATGGTAGTCAGTAAATTCACCCTGGATATCTAAATAATAGAGCTACTGGCTTTTACTTTCCTTATAAAATAGAGATGAAATATTTGTGGGAAGCTTTAGGAATCTTATAATAAGTATAACTGAATAATAAGAACCTGAATATATGGATGATTTGAAAGTTTTCATTTTTTTACTCCCACATAAAAGTCAAGGTTTTCTTATTAGGGAAAGCAGATGCATTTCACAAATGATTTCATTCCATGAAATCTCTAGTTTCCTACCAAAAAGAATATATTTTGATGGGGATATTTTTACCATCCCTTCAAAGTACGTATTAGGGTTTTAGTGTTAGTTTAGAAGATGAAATAATAACAAAAAAATGTAAGTTTTTTATCCTTCATATTTCCTCTCTCTCTCAGTTCCATTTCCATTTAATCGAAGGTCCTTCTACCTTTCTTATTACCCTATTGATGAAAGGAACATCTGTATCAAGAAATAACATAATAATTGATTAGCAGTATTACTGTGAACTACAGTGTTCAGGTAAAAACTGCCACCAGTTACAAGCTTCCTTCTGATTGCTCTTTAAAGCAAAAGTAGGTCTAATGCATATAATGTAAATAAGGAGAAGATCAGCTCCATCTAGAAGGTTCAGCACTCCAAGGATTTGCCTCCCCTTGCCTCCCAAGAACTTTCTGTGTCAAAGGCTCACGTAAGAAAATTTCCTGACAGTCAGAGACCTTTGGAGAAACAGATACGTAGTTGTTGCTTTTTTGTCATAAAAATGATAAAATAAGCATAGTTTTGTGACTATTGTAATGTGCCCTGCATGTGGCAAATCTCGTGGAAGATTTGTGCCTTAACTAGACTACTATTCTTTCCTGATAAGTAAAATTAATTTGAAATTCTTCCAAATTAGTTTGACACACTAAAGGAACCTTATTACATTTGAGACAACCCTTCCTGTGCAGGTTATAACTTTTGTAAATGAAGAATATGGGGATATGATTTAGTAGTGGACAGGTATGGTTTGACTCTATGATCTCAAAGGCCTTTTCCAACCAAGCGATCCTATGACTCTATGAATATCATGAGGGGTTACTAGGACCAGACCAAATATTTCTATCAGTCAAACAAAATGGATGCATTAGGACCAATCTCACAAGCTGTGTTATAACATAGCCTTTAAACGTGCAAATAGTTAAGTTAGAGTGTATTTTTGTGATTTTCATTGTGCATAGAGTAGAATAATTGAAAGATTATTCACAAATAAAACATGTTCTTTGCCAAATTAAAGTTGTAAGGGATCTTGACAGACTGGAGAGGTGGACTGATTCCAATGGGATGAAGTTTAACAAGTCTAAGTGCCAGGTTCTACACTTTGGACACAACAACCCCATGCAGAGCTATAGGCTAGGACAGAGTGGCTGGAGAATAGTCAAGTGGAAAGGGACTTGGGAGTGCTGGTAGACAGGAAACCCAACATGAGCCAGCGGTGTGCCCAAGCGGCCAAGAAGGCCAATGGTATCCTGGCCTGCATCAGGAATGGAGGAGTTTAAAAACAGATTGGATGAGACACTTGGTGCCATGGTTTAGGCGATGAGTAGGTGTTGGTGTTGGGTCATAGGTTGGACTCGATCTCAGAGGTCTTTTCCAACCTTGTGATACTCTGATACTGTGATATGTAAACAAGCTACTAGATTTCTTTTTGGGGTCATGTTATTCGTGTTCAGTATCCTCAAAGACATCCTCTTAGACTGCTCCATATCTGCTCTATACTTTGGAAAATGAGGTTGGTTAAGAAAGGCTCTCCTTTTGTATTCATATTTGTCCTGCACTTTGCTGTTTGTGAGAAATGGACTTGTGGAAGCTGTGATACCATCCCGAGTGAACACAAATGCAAGACAGTATAGCAGAGGAGTTCAGCACAACTAAACTCTTTGTTCCCTTTTCTTTCTGGCAAGTACAGATTCAGACTTTCTCAGCTCTAAATCGTACTGTTATCGTAACTGCTATGGTTACTGGCAAACATCAGTGACAACAGCTTTCTCTTATTGATATACAGCTATAATGTCTCCTATGTTCAGGGTGTCATAGGTGTGCACATCCTTTATGTCTTAAATATGCCAGAATTAAACATTTTTCCATGAAAGTTCACTTAAAAGAATCACTAAGATTAGAAGTGAATATGACTAAGTGAAGTTTTTATTAGTCAGTAATTCATATGAATGGCATCAATAAATAACATGACAAAAATAAATATAGTAAAAATAAATTGATTTTTGTTGTAGTTTGTGCAAAGAATAAGTGCTTATTTGATCTCAACACTGCTGCTGTGACAAAGGCAAATATTTATAACCTCATTTATAATGTGGAATATGTAGTGCAAAGATGATATATTCTTTATGAAGGGCAATGAATAAGTAGGAAAGGAGAAAGTTGCCTCTAGGACCAGGTGTCCTGACACCCATATTAGATCACTTGTGACTTCCCTATGATTTGAACTGTGCCTTTGTCAAGTAATTGAAGAATGAGATTTTTCAAGCATCTTTGAGACATCAGTTGTAATTAAAGCTATGCCTCCAAGTCCCTTTTGTCCATTTGGAAACCTAAGGCATTATATTTTTATTGGCATTGCAGCATCTGCAGTTATAGACTGGGAGCAAATATGTAAAAGTCCACCCAAAACAAACTACAAAAAAAATTAAATAAGCACAAAAAAGACAATTTCTGCTTCCAGCAGCAGCATGGAGCTAATCCCTGCAGTGTGTATTTGTGCTGGCTACCTTAAATAATCGAAAGAGTGAGGACTTCCAGATCTTTTAAAACTATTTCACAACCATTGCTGATTTCTAATCAGACTGAATTAGCACCTTCTTTATTTTCTAGGGGCTGCATTTTAGCATCAGGGTTGTTGGAGATTAGCTGAGAATGAAATCATGTAGCTGTGCATGGAGAGAGAAGCAGCCTTTGGAACAGCGCATGCCTGACTGGAGTTCACAGAGCATAAGCCAATTTTTGCGCCTACAGAGCAGTTCGTTTCTTGGCATCTGAATCAGAATAAAGCTCCAAGCTACAGCATCCCACAGCCTGCTGTGACTCGGTGACCAGAGAACCTAATTTGTGCTGGATGAAGCCCTAAAGAGATTAACTGACTCATAACATATGCTACTTTACCTTCTACCAATGAACCTCAGATAGAGTGCCATATTTTCATCCCTCTCTAAATTTTGCAATTACTCCACGAGTTAACCACAGATATGGGGGAACCTGAAGGAGAAAAATCTCAACCCCTCTAGTTTATCATTCATGTATTTTTTGCAAGAACTTCAAAAGACTATGTGTTTTTTCTGCTCACAATGTGACCTTTTACATTAAGGATTCTATAAAAATTGCATATATTAATTTTAAAGAATCTCTGAGAAAAGAAAGTGCAGGTGTGTTCCCCATGGCACGGCCATATAGGAGAGGCAGGTACATCCAGTGTTGAGTTTAACAAGGGAGAGGCCACATACAGGGCTATAAAAGTCACTGAATCTCTTCAGCGTCTCTGGGGCCACAAAGAGCTCATTGGAGGTGGTCAGCATCTTAAAAGAGGGACCATCAGGGGTTTTCTGAAACAGCCTGATGAGTGTCTGAGCTGTGAAGCAGATAGATAGACTCAGGTTCAGCAGTTTCTGACTCTATAAGTCCCAAGTAGCCCCCACACAATAGTATTACACCAGGGAGAAGATGCTCATATTTGCCCAGATCTCATTCCAGCATAAAGTCTGGATATGGGTCCAGGGAAATTAAATATATATAGCACACAAGTCAATGAGATTCAATTAATTTCCATGTCATGAAACTCTACTTTCCCAAAGGATTCAGAGACAGGCAGCCAGGATGGTCACAGGTACAGATCATCTTCCACAAGAGCAATGACCTGACATCTTTGCTCATATATTTCATGAATCTTTTGGAAAAGTCATCCTTACTCTACACTGTTGAAACGAAAGACTTTTATTATTAATGATTTTGAACACAGTTAACTCGATTAAATTCAAGGCTTTACATCCTATCAAAATAAAAATAAGTAACAGTACAAACCACAATTATAAATGAGCTAATAAATACTAAATCAGATGAATGGTGTTACTGATTAACAGCTTCACATTTTGAACCTATTTTACTGTTGTAATTTAAAGCAAATATATCGGCAGACTTCAGGAGCAGCATCCAGATGAGGCTTAAATAAGAACAATTGTTTATTAAATGTCATGTTAGTAAGGAGTTTGGCTCTTCTAAGGTAATACAGACCTCATGCACTAAAACCTTTAAGTGTCTACTCAGAAATGGAGACTTCATGGATTTAGTGTTACCCGTTAGGATCCTTCCTGGTGTTCTTTTTTCCTGAGATTTCCCAAAGCTCCTTAAAATCAGGGCATCCAATTCCAAACAAGAACTGAAAAACAGAACCCCTTTAGTGTGTTTTGAAAAGCATAATCTCACACTGCTGTTCTCTGCAGATATATGTCAAGAAATTGAATTATTGCAGTTTACCTTCTAGGCATATGCTCCAAAGACCGAGTAAAATGTGTCAGCTGCCATGATGCAATTGCACTCATTTTGCAGTTGTGATCATGCTCAGTGGCTGTGGGTGAGCTGATGAGCAGGAACTCATGCTGCAGTAAATCAATTGCCAGCCATTGTGTGAAGACACTCTGAAGTCCAGCTTAGCAAGGTTCCCACTATTGATGGATTCAAGGGGGCAAATTTCACACTGTAACCTGGCAGTGCTCCTTCAGGCTGATCCAAACTCACAATTAATTTTCTCTCATAGATCTAAATTGTTTTTAAACTCAAAGAGACAGCTGGCCTGCACAAGTTTGCACAATTTTATGCTTACAAAACGGTTTGATTTTTTTGACTGGAATTTTCTTTACTTATATATTCATTGATCTCCTAAAATATATGGTGAGCTGGGCAGATCAAGTCCTTACTCTAGCTGATTAAGTGGGGATCTTTTTCCTTTCCCTTTTCTTTCCAGACTTCTCCTGACAATGAGGTTGGGTATTAGAGCCAACAGAAAAAGAAAGATCAGAAGGTGTCAAACTGGTAAGATGTGAAAAGCAGTTATTTCTGCAAGCAAAACAGTCTCCGAAGTGAAGCAAGCTTAGAACTTTCACCACCTGAGCACAGACACTGTTCTTTCCAGTCTGTTAAATGCATGTATTGAGCTTAGGCCCAGGAGAACGAGTAAAGACCATAAAATAGACACAAGCCCATTGGACTCAGCAGAGCTATGCAGCCAATGATACTTAGCTAGCTCAAGGGGACTGGTAGGATTTTAATCTTGGAGGATTTGAGTTACAACCTGTCTGGTAAAAAAATGGGGGAAAGAAAACAAAAAAAGAAAAAAAGGATAAAAAAAGAAATGAAAAAGAAAAAAAAGGAAAGAAATGGAGAAATGGAGAGAGATCGTAAATACCATTGGCACCAAGCAGGCTAGAAGCAGCTGTCTCTGGCAGACGTGTTTCATTCAGATCAAACAGAGAGCTGTGGATGTTTGGAAATAACCCACATTTACTATACATTTAACTACAAGCTTTCCATTTGTTTGGAGGCAATCAGGGATCTATGCTCAAACCAGAACTCTTCTCACCCAGGTTTTGTTCAGGAAACACTGTTTTCCTGTGGCGCTGGTGCGAGTGCCAGGATGCCACATGGAGCACAGGCAATCCACAACAGGAGGAGGGCTCCTGATTTCACAGCTTTTGGTCACACAGTCCTGGAGATAAAGGGAGCTGTTTTCAGACTGTGCCTCTCTCCAGGAACCTAAATACTATCATTAGCTGGGGGAAAAAGGTGAAGATGACCTTGCACTTTGGGTTTTGTAATTGTTAAACCATGACATCTGACAGTCGTTGCCACTGTTAACTCTTCAGAACTCCTGTGAGCAGTGTTACCTGTGAGGGAACCCACCATCTGCTGTATACTCACAGGGATGGCAATCAGTCTGGGGATTCAGAGCCCATCTTATATTATCTGCAGAGATCTTATGTCCTCCTTACTAAGAACACTGAAAGGCTGCAAATTTTGCTTTACCAGCCCTGTCACATTTCCTCCCTATTTGATTTATTTCCTTTTCAGTTCTTGACTATGTAAATGCTTTTTTTTTCACACATGCACTCCAGCATTCTAATTTTAGTGTTTAAGGCCTTAAATAGTATAATAATGCTGCTGTCTACTTGCAGGACCATGGATCTATGGATTATTGTTGCATCGCAGCTATTAAGATCAATCGCAAGAAGAATATAAGTTGATAGAATGTAATTACCTGTGTTGGAGGCTTGCCCAGACTGACAGCGTTTGCATTCCCTAAAATAAAAAGAGATAAAGACTTTGGAAAGTCTGAGTGTCACCAGACAAGCTACCTTATTGTGGACAGTACTCTCTGGTAGTGCTCTTGAGGCAGATCTTCCACCTACCTTAGGGCTTCACTGGGTAAGCCAGGTTGCTTCAAGGATACTCAGTGTCAGGTTGGATGAGCTCTGAGCATCCTGATCTAGTTGAAGATTTCCCTGCTCATTGCAGGACTGCATGACCTTTAAAAGTCCCTTCCAAACCAAACGATTCTATGATTCTGTGCCTACTAGTCCCAGTGTTGGTGGAAAGAGGATGTGTGCACCTTGCACACATGTTCTGCACCACAGATGCAGTTGTCTGTGGGATCTCACAGTTAGAGCAGGAGAAAACTGCAAATCTCACTGATGGTAAGAGGGGAAAAGGGCCTTAGGAAAAAAACACATGCTGCTAAAGTTTGTTTGTACAGAAGTAGTGGAAGGTGTTTGCTTTGCAAAACAGATCACCTTTCTGATCTGTATTAGGGTGTATCTCCACCAAAGGACATAGGGAACATGTAACCCCGCACAGGGAAAAGTAAACAACCTTTATTTTGGACTTGCCTTATGGTGAGAACTGAGTGATATTATGCCCTGAGACACTATAACTTGGAACTGCACTGTCAGTCTCCTGAAGATCTCAAGGTAATATGACAGATTTTCATAAAGGATTTTCATAACATTCCCTCAGCAAAAATTGCGCTTGTTTTTAAATTGAGCAACAGAAAGACTGCTTCCCCAAATGATCATGCACACCAGAAAACTGTGCTCCTATTAAAAAAGTTCACAACTGTGTTTCTTATTTAAAGAAATACATGCATATGGGCCTGCTATTTAGTTGTGTAGGCACCATGATAAATCCCCATGATAAATCCCCAGATGAAAGTAACAGTTCAGAATTTGCTAAAACACTGTGGTGTTAGGGAAAACTTTCAAAAGTGCGGATTTGTTTTCCACCTTTTTCCCCAAAAATAAATATTAGACTCAGCAGTAAGGGCTTATAACGGAGCCACTGTGGTACTGTAAAGTGTAGGATTTATGAGCCAGCTCTGTAGAACATAATTTTTCCAACAAGGGCTGTAATTATATAAAATGCCGCATGAATCCAACAATGTGAAGAAATCGATTTTTAGGGTTAAAGTTTTCCAGTTATCAGGGTTTCAGTTTTTGGCTGGGAATTAAAAACCTGCAGGACTGTGGTGCTCAACAGCTTATTGGAACTGGCACGTGCCTTTTGCTAGCTAGTCACAAATTGCTCTCAAACGCTGGGAAGGATCTCCGCTATTACCAGAGCTGGTCAGCACTGGTGTTAGCAGAACAGATACTCCAGACTAGGGTGAGTAAAAAGATTAGTTTGTGGAGGGAAGCAGAGGTTCGTAGGAAGAAGGGACCTGACTGAAGTATTTTCATATGCATACATTTCAGAATACCTAAATTGTTGCAGGTTGCCTCCCTCAAGCAGATAGCTATTCAGCCTAAAAACAGATCGCACTTTTAGGTCATCTCCAAGGAAATACCAGGTCTCAGTTCCTATTGAGTACATCTCAGCAGAGGAAACCCTTCATGAAATAGTCTTCCCTTTCCATGCACTGGCTCCGTATTGTCTTCACAGAGAAAAAAAAGATTTTACTTCTTTCACCCAAGATCATTAGTACCAATCAGGAGTATGAATATTGTGCTAGTGAAATCAGCTGTAAATAGTCACAGAACTCTATTTTATATATCCTCATTTGGGCCATGCTGTCTGAAAAAGCAACAGTGTACTTCTCAGATTGTCCTGCCATGTGTCCATCTGTCCATCTGTAAGCCAATTAACTCCTACAATGAATTGCTCTCAATTGTTTCTTTCTCCCTTTCTCTGTTTGCTGCCTTTAGTTTTTGCTACATCTCATCACATAACTTTTGCAATTTGACCCACATCCTGCACACAGGTCCACAGAAGGGCAGTACTAGTCTGGTCGATGGTTTCTCCAGCTTTACAAGTTAATCTCCTTTAATTCTCCATCTATGTTCATATAGTGAATGAATGTATGGTGCAATGTCTCAAAAAAAACACTCATCATCACTATTATCAATGACTATATTCAGTAATTTGGTTTACTTGGGAAGTAATCAAATTTTTTTAAACCTGATTTAGATACCCGAAGAAGGTGTTTCAGATCACCGCTCCATAGCACCTATTGTTTTGGTTCTTGCATAGGTTTCCCTGGATTGCACTGAAGCCAAATGCCTAAAGAAAGCCAAAGAATGTCGTGGTCATGCTCAATAATGTATTAAAAAAAAGTAAATCTCAAGAAAAAGTGGATGTAAGCCTTGAATTTAGATTCCATAAGACACCTTCAAGTCTTTCTCTTTGTTTCCTCAAATCAGGGACTGTAAGATTGTCCTGCCTTACAGAAAACTAAAGGAAATTAATGTATTAAAGAGTAAGATGTGAGTAAAGTAGCACCATAGAAACTCCTTGATACTCACATATACGAATGCATATATACTTACAGTTTGCAGACACCCATAAAATAATAACTCCAAAATAATTATTCTCAAAAATGACTCCTTGCTGTTTTATACCAATTTCATAGTTTCCTGAAGCCTAGATCGTGAGATTTGGAAGCGACTGCTCTGTGGTTTGAAACAATCTCCAGACATCTCCCACTAGTTCTTTACACTAGGGATACCTCTACTGAAATCTCACACTGAACTTTCAAAGAATATTAAAATCTGCCTTTATGTTCTTTTATATAAATTAATCTACCATTTGCCACTTGCACAGTTGTGATACTAAAAATGACTTTTTGGTGCTTTCTCCTTAGAAACCGTGCATTATTTCCTCCATAGGTACTGTTTCCAAAACTCACATTTGTCACTGTAGCAAAGCAGATCTGAATGGGCTATTTAGCCATATAATAAAGAAACAAGAGGACCAATTGAATTTGTGCTATTATTTCAACAAAATTCTTTCACAAATTGCCTCTCTCTTCATAGAGACCTTCACGACATTATTTCACTAAATGACACCATGAGTGTAATTACTTTGATTCAGAGTGCTGGAATTACACAGGTAGCAAATTACACTGCCCCCTGATGAGTAATAATTCGATTATTCAGTGGCCTTATAACAATTTGAAATAGCCTATTCTTATTTCACAAACATCATATTTACTGCTTGAAATAAACCATTTCTACAAAGTGAAATATTAGTTCTATATATCTTAGCGCGTGTAAGCTCCCAAATGGATCACCACATAAATGCATACCTTTGGTGGTTTTAATATTAAAGTGACTGCAGAGATGCTGAGCCTTTTGGGTTACTCCATCTTGGTAGATGTGTTTGTATATTTTGCCCATTTACTACCTGGTGGATCAGGTCTTTATTATAATAATAAATATCAAGCAGCAATTGTGCACAGTGATATTTGATCTCAGTGGAACCGGTGCTATTAGAATTCATCCTGAACTGGAAAGAGTGTGTCCAAAGAGACATTCCTTGAGCATGACACTTCTCTTCTGTGCTCTAGCATAAATAAAGCATGCAACACTGTTAAAGCCAAGGCAGTATAAAACAGGTGTGAAGAGGGGAAGAAGAAACAATCCTGCTTGCTGAAAGGTCAATTCAAAGTTAGGAGTTTGGGGTAAAATGTGTAAAGATTTTGAAATGCACTGTGCCAAACTCCTAAATATGCAATGTCCGAATTACATTTACAAATCTAGGAAATCGTGAAAATCCCACAGACCTTTAAGTGTCTAAATAATTTTTAACATTTTGGGTGTCTTAATCTACTATGGTGTGATTTATGCAAGCTGTATTCAACTCAGAAGCACTCTATTCCTCCTGGGTGACTGCAGGAGGCATCAGGGAGGAATTTACAGAACATAATTGCTGGGTTTGGTCCTAAGTAAAAGCAGCAGCAGATGTTGCAACCCCTTTTTTATCTGAATCTTGGCAGCATGAGGTTTTTCTCCAGGATGTGACAGATATGGAGTCCCTCTCTGAATTTGCCTGAAGATGTACAAACTCCTGCTTCCTTAGGGACTACCTTGACACCCGGCTTATCAGAGGATCGATTGAATAGTTTGCAGTCTTTTCCATGGAAGCCGTGTCATTATACATGGAGTATTTAAAGATGTGTTAATCTTGTAAGAGTAAGACATGCTTCACATGTCTGAGATAGTGTACACTGCTCAGAGTGGAATGGTCAGAGGGCTGTCTGCCAGTCACTTCTATTAAAGTATGATTATAACAACGAAGTGATTTTCCTCTCAGGTGAGAACTCAGTCCCTAGACAATGGAACCATTCTGTCTCTGTCAAAGAATTTCCTCAACCAGAACTAAAGTCTGGTATTGTAGTACATTTTTTTCCAGCTTTGTTTAAAAGCAATAGTCATTCCATGGTTTTGGAAAAGTCAGTGTCACAAGGTGTGTGTAAAAATATCACTTTACAATTTGCAATAACTGAGTTCCACTAAGGAAATATACCAAACTTTTGCAATAAATGGCCGCAAAGTTATAATAAGTTAAGGGATGAATCCCTCAAGGGAAAATGAGAAAAATGAGAAAAATGAAAATAGATGAAGAAGAAAATTAAGCTGATTATCTACCAAGGCTCAGTGCTGCTCACCAGTGTTCAGACACATATCTCTGTAAGTCTAAAAAATCTGCAAGATCGTGAGCAGGCATAAGCACTATGGATTACTATGCACATATAGAAGTGCAACCCCTATACAAGGAAGGGTAATTAAAAACCAAAACTTTTAAATGTATTTTTCAGAAGAAGAAAGTTTCTGATGACCTGACGTTTCCATTGATAATACCTGTAATCTCTAAAAATCTAACCATGTGCTTTAATACTTACAAGCCTGAGAACCCTTTCATACGTGATAATTTACAGGCAAAGATCTCAGTATCAGTTTACCTTCGAACAAAATTTTGTTACCTTGATGAAGTTCACAAATTCTATTTGTGCTTTAAAATAAGTGCAATTAGCTACATAGAAGAGAATGGAAAACTCAGTCTGAGCTGAGCAGCACTTCAGTACTGAGCACTTCATATCCTTGAAGTTGAACATGTTTGTCTTTGTAGGATTAGGAACTGAAAATGTTTATTATAATCTGCTGAGATCTCTGTCTAGCACAGAGATTTTTGAGTAACACTCTTTTTCTCAGAGAGGAAGAAACTCAATTGTTCCTTCAAAAGTAAGATTGAGTTTTAATCACTCCATTAGAACCAATAGCAAAACTCTCTGAGTTAGTGAGATTGTGGATTGACCCACTTATGCCATGATCCACAACAACGTTGAATTTTCTCGATTATGTAACATCTACAACAGTTATTCCAGCTCTCAAAATCATAAAATGACTCCAAAGAATAAAGTTTTGATTGATTGGTGGTCAGAAAAGCCAAGATTAGCTTGTGTTCTGGCCTGTCCTAGTTGCTGTGTCCAGTCCTGAAGTGAGTTTGAAGCAGAATTCAATCCTGAAACTTCCTGCTCCATTGCCACCCAGTTCTGAAGGTAACTCCAACAGTTGTCTCAATTTTTTAACTTTGATGTAGCCCAGACAATTTCAAAGCAGTCTGGCCTTTCTGTCGTGCTTAAGCTTGATTGTGAACCTGAGAACAGAAACTCCTGTCCCTGCCTGCCTTGAGGGATTTTCTCAGGAACAGAACAAGTCTGGCACATTTCTGTAAGACTAGTCTCCATTCAAAGAGGGGTGATACTTGCTGCTGTCCTCTAAAGGTCAGTTCAAAAAGAGTTTTTGCTTCCTCTAAAACAATAGCATTTGAAAATAGAAGACCCTTATTTTTTGACAGGCGTCAACTCTCAACTTTCCATTACTCAGGGAAATTCTTTGCCTACCCAAGTACACATAGGAGTTGGGGGAAATCAAGAGAATGAATTCAGTCCCTCTTCTCAGTGCTTCTCAGAGAACAGTTCAAGACTTATTGCCTGAGTGAAGCTAAGAAGCATGCACGTGGCTGCATAGTTTATTGAGTAGGACAGTTGTTAAGGGTATGAGAGATCGGGGCTCTCGACCATATTTATTCTAAAGTTTGCTCAAATGACTCTTTAATATTCAATTCCATCCTAGAGCCAAACACATAAAATTTAGAGGTTGGAGCAGTCATTGACTAAGTTTAGTTTTGTGATAGTGCTCAATATAACGTGTTTGCAACCTTGTTTTGGCTAGATGGAGGCATTTTTGTACATTATTACATTTGAAAACACACAGTTCTATGTCAAAAAATTCTCACACAGGATACCTTCGTTTGTGCTAGGTAAGACTGCCTGCTAGTCTTGAAGGCTTGCCAGGATGCATTTCACAGTCCTCCTTAACAGCTTTTCCTCCTGATCAATTAAATCACACTCTGACTGGTGATGACCTGGACTATAGTGGTAGTGAGAGTTGTTGAAACTGAGAGAAGTGCCTTGAGGACTCAGAACTAGATGTTTACAAAGAGACATCGCCTGGCAGCCAACTGTACATTTTAAATATTTCTTTTTGGTATGAAAACTAGACATTCAATAGGAGCACCCAGAGAGCTTTCTGTTTTATGGGAAATCAGTTGAGGGTTGCTCATCCATATTCCAAGTGAAAAATAAAATGATAATAAACAAGAGTGTTGTATGACAAAATAAAAATAAATCCTGCTAGATCTTTTTAGAATAAATCTCAGCTTTTCTCACCCATTATGTAGGTTTACTGTGTTTTAGATCAATATTTTATATGTGGTGTAATAGCCCTTCTTTTTCTTTAAACAGATTTGATTTGAGAAGGGAAGGCAGAAAGGTTTTATTGCTGTCTAACTGTTATTGATTTCATAACTGCTGAATTTCGAGCAAAGTAAAGGAATACATTTTTATTTCACGTGACATATTCCCCGAGGAGGACACAGCAAAAAGAGAACGAAGAAGCATTTGAGGAAGCTTATTAGCACAGATCATAAAGACCAAACAAATAACAGGGAGAGAATTCAGAAAGGCTGGCATGGCTTCTCCAGAGGAAGGATCAGCCATATTTATGTATTTCCTGGCAGATCATTCTCTGAGTTGCTCTTAATAATCTCCAGTGGCAGAGAGATCAAAATCTCCATAGGTGATGTGTCCTCATGTTTGTATATTCTGATTTAAATTTCTGTGACTTTAATTCTATAGGTTCCTTTTCCCTTTGCCTTGTTTCCCACAGTTGTGAGTTCTCTGAGCTTGCTATTTTCTTGAGGTCTCTTGTCTTTATTCTTCCTCTTTCCTTTCCTTAGAGAAGAACGATGTTCAATGGTCACTCCCACCTTACCCTCCATCTACTTTCACATCATCAATTTGCTTTTGTTGCAGTAAAATTTAGAAGAGTTTTCCCTCAGCTTCCTCTCTCCATTTTATTTGAATCTATATAGCCTGTGTTCTGTTGTATTAGCTGGCATCTGCTTTAGTTCCAGCTTCTGATGATTCTTCTGGTTGCTCAGACTAAACCTTTCTTCTTGATCTTTCTGCCTTGGGAGTCTAAAGTAGGCTGAAAGAGAATCTGGAATATGTTTGTATCATGAAACTTCTTATGTCATAATTTTTCAGATATTTTCAGTCAGTCTGTTCTCCATATGTGCTGAACCTGGAACAAGTATATATATACTTCACATAACAAAACTCTTCAGATTTTTCTGGTCTATTTCTTAAGCAGTAATTTGCCATATTAATATTTTAGCTATGCTAGGTATCCCACTATTTTTTAGCAGTTTTGCATTATGGTTTTAGTACATGTGGCTTATCTCTTGCATTGGAATACAGACAGAAACATACAGTCATTAAAGATATAATTTTGAGGCATTATTCTGCTGTTGACAATGGATTTGGACTTTATTCTCTGATCAAATGTGTATTGATGTCTCCTTGTGCTATGCAGGAACTTAGAAGGAGAGTAAAAGGTAAGTAGATGAATATCAGCAGTTTCAGTGAAAAAATGGCCTGTTTGAAGTACAAATAGCTCCATTAGACCATTCTCAAATATTATAATGGAAATAGTAACCAGAATAATGTCTACTTTAATCAAGTTCAATAAAATATAGTTTCACTTGTTTATAGTTTAGGTTTGCTTACAAATCTTTAATTTGAAAGTATAGATATTCAACTCTAAGCCAACTTCTCATAAAGCTACATGAATCTCAGAGTGTGCTGCTATCACTTCTCCAATTTTAGAAACAGGGAAATCAATGCGCATCTGAAGATAGTGGATAACTTGGCTGCCTCATTACTTCTTTCATTCCACCTGCATTCTGAAAAATACTGTGGTTTGTTTAATAGTGTATTTTTGCTTACTTTTATGATTATGCATGTATAATCATAAAAAGGAAAAATATTCTTTTCTTCTATGTGCTGAAAGTGGAATTAAGCCAAGAAGCATACTGCTACTGAGATTTGTAAAGTTGTAGGTCCTATTGCAAACAGGTACTTTTGCTAAAATGCACTCTGACATAACCACACAGTTAAGTTTTGCACTGTCACAAGACGATATTTTTATTTTCCTGCTGTATCTATTGAAAAGCTATCCAATCTTAGTGAAAAAAAAAAAGCCTGGAGGTGAGATTTTCACCTGTTCTAATTCTATTGCAAAACTATTTCAATCAAGAGAGATTTAGGCTGAAGACCAGGCAGATGCATTGTTATTTCTCAAAGTGCATAAAGTCACTACAGTATAATCTTTATAGAGAGTACAAGTGAGAATGGATTTTTTTTAGGATTGTATTTCAAACCAGTTTATAAATATGACGTTCACAGGTGTCAGAGCTGAAATGTCAGATCCCTCTATTAAAAGCACATTGGGCAAGAAAAAGAGGAACTTTCCCTAGCATGTAGACCAAAGTGGATCTGTTACACCTCTGAACCTGATGTGCTTTCACCTCAGAAGCACAGTCATCCCTTCCAAAACGTATCTGTGTAGTGCTGTAATGCACCGTTGGTAGTCACAGCCACAGAGTTTCTGCAGTTTTTGCAAGTTCTCGGAAGGAAGGCTTGTCAGGCTTCCTCTGCATGGACTTAGTTTGACCTGCCTGCAGCTTTGGTTCACTTCATTTAGCTCTGACTTCAATTTCTTTTATTGACCAGGAGTCAATGACTAAATAACGTCACTTCTTTATCTTTCTATCGTACTACTGTAGTTTTATGTAGATAACAATAATGAAATGTAAATAAATATTTAATGTAAAATTAAATATTTATGACTAACACATTAATGTTTTATAGAGAAATACAGGCTGGTCTGAAAGCAAGGCAATGAGAAATAGAGACAATGTATGTGGTGCAGAGGAGTACCGGCGTGGGATGATGAGAGATGGGACACAGGCTGACCATAATAATTGGTTAAAGAAATACAGACCTGCAGCTGGACAAAGCAGACTTTAGGTATAACAAAAAGTACAAATAAATTGTATTTAACATACGTGAAATGCACCAAATACTGTAAATTCAGATGTATCATGGAAGTGGAAATCAACAAAGAAAAACTAAGGCATAAAAGTGTATTAGAAAACAACTAAAAATGATCCGAAGTAGATCCCAGAGGGAGGAGGGTGAAACCATTTATGTGAACATCATATTACTCCTGGCAACAGACTCCGGAACCTGATGACCATCTGTCTATGTTCTCTGACAATCTTAGCCTACAAATTTTAAGACCAAATGATCAGCAGAAGGGTGAGCATAACTTCAGGAAAAAATGGTAAAAACTAAGTGAGTTTGTTACAATTTAAATAGTAATATTGCCATTATTGAGATTTCTAACTGTATGTTACAACGTGTTCTTTTTTTTCTGTGTTGATTATATCTAGACTAATAATGATTCTTGAATTAGCCTGTTAAGATTTCATTTATACTAGTAATAAAATTTTAGCCTTATATATAAGGTGTGTTTATCTTTGCCCATAAACAAGATTTTGAACATAAAAGAATGAAACCTCTCTGGGGTCTGCATGTGTATCAGAGTGTTATTTGTGCCATAGTTTTCCAGGTTGTTTGCATCTGATAGTACATAAATCTCAGTTTACTGAAACCCTGCAGCTCCAACTTGGTTTTTAGCTGTGATTTATCCCACTAATATACTGGCAGAGGTATTCCTTTATTCTAGCTTATTTTTATAGACATTTTTATAACCTATCTGTTTAATAATTCAGGTGAATTGCTTATGCTCTTTCTAGGATGTTGCCCAAATAAGAAAAAAAACCCTATTTTACTGTAATCATGAAAAAAGACTGAAATAGGTTGCCTGCAGATGTGGAGTCCTCATCTCTGGAGATACTGAAAACCCAACTGGACATGGCCCTGAGCAACCTGTTCTACTTGATCTTTTAATCTAGACAGGGGTTGTTGGAGATGTCTTCTTACCTCAACTCTTCTGTGATTCTATGATTTTGACTGGTGCTTCAAGAAATGCTGCAGAAACCTGTCATGATTCTACTTCCTTGCTGGATGTTTCTAGACAGCATAAACACAATCCTGAGTTGAGACATGTCAAATGATTTTGTTTTATTTTTTTTCTCTGGGTGGAAAGCTTTTCAAAGAACAAGGCTCTTTCTAATTACCTCTGGCTTCAGTCAGAGTACAGATTACTCAGCAGCTTGATGGTTACCTGCAGATTCAAATTAACTGATAGACTGCATTCTTATCCCATTTAGCATGTGACCCTACTCATGTGAGAAGTCTTTATTCCTTTATGTAAGTCTATTAAAACTGATGGGATCATTTTTGTAGATAATATCTTGGAAGAGTGGCACAAGGAACATATAATTTAGGGAAGCTGGAAATGTTATCAATTGAAGTAATTAGGAACATGTTAAATAAATGCCAATAGTTCTGATGGACCTTGGGACTAGACGAGGTAACCTCTTCAGACCCTTTCCTGTCTTTTCTGTAATTTGTCCGCACAGGGAGACAAAAACATTGCACTTGAGGCAAAATATGTGCTGTTGTTCAAATGGAAGTTTATTTTCCTGAAGGACTTGCCTTAGCTAGAATAACTAGCATAAGCAAAAGTGTTTGGTTACTTCTACTTAGTTATGCCATCAGTGATTACACACGCAGTCCTAGCCTCACTGGCAGTGATATAACTGAGTAGCAGATCCAGTGTGTAAGCATGAGTCACATAATATTCTGAGTGACTTCTGTTGTATAGAATACTACAAATTTCTTCTGTCCAGTTTTGCACTTGTGCAGCTATGAGTACCTTCAGAAGGCATTGGCTATAGATTTATGATAGCAGAGTTTCTTTCTGCATACTTAGAAGAAGAGATCTTGTGAAGTCTGAATTAGAAAAAGACAGGTCTAGACTTGTTGATAGTGGAAGAGTGTCCTGATCTCAAAAAGGCTGAGTATAGTCAGTCTCACATGCAGTCAGTAGAAGGAAGTCTGGATGGCCCCTTCCACAATGAATTGCTAGCAATAGATTCCAGCAGCAAAGATAATGATGAACTTCTATTGATGTGCATTGGATTTTGAGAGCGGAAAGAAGACTTTTACTCTGTGTAACAGGTACAAGGAATCACAGCAGCAGTGATGATAGAGAAAGCACTGAGGGGATACTGGTAATTAGGAACTTAGATGTAACCTTAGAGCTTCATTTCTTATAATCAATCACCATATCCTTTTGTTGGATAGTACAGGATGTGCTAACATGTGGCTAATCAAAATGTTAGAGAGCTGTTTGGTCTTCAGTAAATATATGGATTGCCAACTGTTAGAAGGAAAGCAATAAAAGCACAGTCTGCCTGTGGAATACTCTATGCCAAGAGCTCAGTAATCCAAAACCTAGAGCTGGCTGTTGAAAGGGAGTGAATTTACAGCTGGTTGTAATATTTGTGTCCATGCTAAATACCCAGGAGCAGGCACATAAAAAAGTGTAGTATCAAAACCCAACTTGCCTGAGTCTTAAAAACTTACTAAGGGAGGCCACACAAAAATGAGTTATGGAGGCTGTTCTTTCCCATAGTCTTCAGGAGCTATGCCAACTTCTCTAAGGCAAAGTTCACACCATCTTGAACTGCCATCTAACTTTCAGGTGGTCTATGAAGAGAAAGAAATCTATTTGATGTGTTAGTTCATAGAGGGAATTCTTTTTGAAGAGGGTAAGGATCCTCTTTTAAAAAATGGGGATAAAAAACTCAGCAAGACTGAATTATTAAGTCAGAAGCCTTAAAGGCAGACAGTGTGAAAACTCCCACATTCTATCTTCTGGGAATATACTGTTAGCTTTTGATTGCCATTTCTATTGACTGCCATTGTGATATATAAACCTTCTATAATGTTAACAAATAAAAGAGCAGTGGATGAAATAAACTATAGACTCCTAGAATTTGCCACCCCTGCTGTGTTGGAACTTGACCCAAACTCTTTTTGGAGCCAATGGACACACTTGCACTGCCTTCAACAGACTTGTGTCAGTCTTGTGAAATGAAGCACACCTTAACAGCTGTAAAAATAAGTACCTATTAAAAAAGGGAAGTAAAAAAGAAAGAGTTCTGGGAGTATCAGGGCTAATAAGTCTTGATTGCCCTTGAATTTATTGTTTGTGAGTTCCATCTGAAGCAAACCGTGACTAGGGTATTTAGTAGCGTTCTCCTTGTGTGGATATTCTTGGACTTTGCTGAGATGTGAAACACGTTTCAGCCTTTGTCTTCATCCAAGGAACAAGTGTACATGGATTTAGAGAGTCCTAACCCTTTACCACACTGGAACAACACATTGAAATGCGAGTAGAGAAAGACACAAAGAAAGAAAATAATAACATGATCATATAAGCCTCTTTTCTTAAAAAAAATGAGCCTAAAAAATTTCTCTCCCTTCCCATGCCATGATACACGGAGTGAGTAAGAGGTAGGATAATCGAATCTATCCAAATCAGTATGGATGTCTCTAAAAGCATGCAAATGTGAAGGAGGAAACACGTTGTTTGAAGTCCCAAAAGGCAGGTTTGATTAATAACTCTTTTATTACCCAGTATTTCCAGTGTTCTGCTAAACAACATTTAAAACTAGAAACTGTTGTTAAATGATGTTCTTCTGTTCTGTTTTGATTGCCTTTATAGCTACACCAATCTTTATATCTCCCAGACTTTGTTTTCTCAGTGTTTTTTTTCTAGATGAAGATTCTTCCCTCACAGTTGCTGCAGACTTCTAGTTGTTGACTATCTAGTGTAGTTCAAAGCCTTCCCAGCTGTCATCTAGCAACAATAAAAGCACCTCCCCCAAAATGCTCCAACGTTCAATTCAATTTAAAAATCAGATGCTAATGACAATCTCATAGCAATAAATATTCATTTGCAGGTACTGTGTTAACTCAGCTATCCAACAATGTGTAGTAATCACTATAAAGGTAACACGTTAAGTTAACTAGTCATTAATTTCAACCTGTTTTCAATTCATAGTCTCCCTTTAGACCAGGTCAGATGAATGATTGTGGCAACCCAGCAGAGCAGTCATGGAATATTGTTTTATCCCCAGGAGAAAAATGGGTTTGAGTATATAGAACTACTCTATACCCACTCCCCATTTTTTTAAGAAGATTCAACTTAAGTACATCCCAGAAAACCTTCTTGGCCTAAAATTAATGAGTGTAAAATGTATTAAAAGATACTCTTACATGAGTAACTAACACAAATCACTGGGCATTTCCAAAGGATAAAAGAAGGCAAACATAAAAGAGCAAAAAACCATTCGTATTCTGGAGGTGAATTTATACCCTGGCATGATTCAGGTGTTGATCTAAGGTTATAATTTTTCTGGTATTTTCATGTTAGTTTTTCTCGCCAGCCCTAAAACAGGAATAACCCAACAGGATCACAAAGGATTGTCCAAAATTTCCTAGGGAAAAAAATCTTAGATAAAATCTGATCAGGAGCTAAAGTCTCATGCTTGATGGCTTATCTAAGCAACAGTAAATGCAAAATTTCTGTGATTCCAAGTCTTTTTCCTAGCGGTTCACCCTTGGATCAAAAAATCCGTTCACCTGCTCCAGCATCACGAAAAGGACAAATATCCAGCCAGGTTTCTCCTCTCAAAGGATGTTATGTTGATTAAGGGAGGTCTCATTTCTGAAAATCGCTACAAATTCAGAGATGTGGAAACTGATCCAATTGCTATTATGAGTAATATTGCATTTTCTGTTCCCTAGCTATTTAACATATGTCATCTTGTACAAAGTTGCTTGAGAAACATTCAGCTTGGAGCTGAGCTTCTGAAGCAGACAGATTCCTGCTTCTTGTGTAAGCAAACCTGCTGTATTCTCTTAGTGGCTTCACACGCTATATAAGGAAAAGTTGGGAATGTTTTTGATATCCTGGAAAAACACTTCAGGTAGAAACCAACTTCTATGGTGACTTGTCTCTCCGCTTAAATGATTCTACATCTACACCTGCTGCTAGCAAGAAATGCTCTCAGTTCCTCTACTTCTGCCTATCTAGTATGTATAAGTACTAAATATTGTCTGTCTTCTACAAGGTATTCTCTCTTACATATGTGAAGATGACCTCATAGTTACAAATCAGTGTGCAGTTGTCATAGCTGTTATAGACTTGGCTTATTTGTGAAACCTATCACAATGTTGATAACCAATAATCAAAATGATAATAAAACTAAGAGTATTTTTATTAATGCAAAGGTAGCCCCTACTGGTTTTGTCTTCTGTGGTTCAAATGTCTATGGAGCAGCTGGATCCAGCCACTGCTTAAAATTATATGTAGAAAAATAGTGCCTTCTTATTCTTTTCCAGTAATAAAAATACTAATGCTTAAAATCAAAAAGGACATCTGATGGTGTGTTTCTAGAAGGTGGTGATGCAGAACTGTAACTCATATGTCCTAGAGGCAAGGATGCCCTTAAGTTTTACACTGAGTATTTCAAGGAAGCAGCAGTTTACACCATGATTAAAATAGACTGTTTGCTTGGAACATCCATTCAAGCAGTGCAATACCCATTTCTGTCTCCAAAAGTGATTCTTAGCATGAGTCTTTTGTAATTTATATTAATATTGCAGAATGGAGAAGATTGATACTGATTCACTGATAAACTCAATTTTTCTTCGAGTATGGATTCCTATTAGGAATGCGCCCATGTAACATAATAAAACTTGCTCATACCATTTGCAATCGGGTCTCAGTGCATATATTTTCACAGGATCTCCCCCTTAATAATAATTGTCAGAAGAAGTGAAGGGCATAAATGAATACTGGATGATTCACAATTCTTATGATGATTCACACTTCTCATGATAATTCTGTTCATTGTGACCCAAAAAAAGCCCAAAAACTCAAGAAAAGCAATAGTTAGTGGTAAGAGAGGAGTGAGTTCATCAACATTTTAGGCTGTTTTGCTTTCTAATATGTAGAAAAGGTGAAGTAAGAAAAAAGCAGCTAAAAAAAATCTCTTTTTACCGCCTTGTAGATTTGTTCCTGTCAGCAGTGGCCACGAGCCCCTTGCTTGCTAAACTGATCTCCAGCCGTGTGTGTCCTTCAGTTGTTCAGATACTTTAATTTGACTTTTTTTATGATAAATAAAACATATAAGAATTCAACTTAAGCCCTCCAAAACGTAATGCTCTTCTGCTACTGTGTCCTCTCTCCTGTGAAAACGACTTTTCCTGTGCTCTCTATTTATTGCAAAAACCATTATAAATTCAGTGTCTACTGGTCAACTCCATGGATCAAAAATGAAAACAGAGGGTCATAGCTATTCCTGTTTGATTGGTATTGGCAAACACTGAGTTTTTGTCACTGTATCATTTTGTCCTTTTGGATTTATTTTAATAACCACCTTATTTCTACTGAAAAATTAATTCCAACATTTTTATGGCTACAGAATCCAAATTTTCTGGTCTATAATCTCTTCATTCTTAACACTGGCAGTACACTTAAATTGCCTCTGGTCTTCTGGTGGCATCTCTTATTTTAATGACTTTTTGATCTATGCTAGAGAGTATGCTGACTCCCAGTTTTGCATCCCATAGTTAATCCCATCAGGTCCTGCAGATGCTGATTTGATGTTTGCTTGTTCCACTAATAAGCCTTGTAGTTTGGATGTGATCCTGGCCTTCTATTCCCAGAGCAGTAGTTGCCTTCTGCTCTGTCTGATCTGTTATGCTAATGTAGCTTCTTACTAGCACAAACCAAAAGAGTGGAGATTTCCCCTTCAGGGGACATAATAGATTCATCAAGTCACTCTGCTGTACTCAGTAGTGTCTGATACAAATACAGCTGTTCAATAAATCATGTATCCAGAACTATCAGTAAGACAGAGTCATTTTTTCCTGGAAGCATGAGATTTAATTACCTTAGCATGTGCAATTCTAGTTTTTTATTACTAGCAATAAAAATGTATCACCTTAAAAACTAAACCTCAGTGCTTGACTCTGACTACTGACGAGAATAGATTCTTTGCCTTACATCTGTTTTATTGTGATTTTGTTGAACACAGGAAAAGTGCAAGGGTATCATCAGATTAATAAAATAAATAGTTTGAAAGGACATCCCTCTTCAGCTGATATAACAGGTCTTGAACGTACAACAAACCCACCACAATAGGCAGCAGGGAGAGATTAGCTCAAACCAGTGAATGTGGAAAGGCTGATTTGCTGCTGTTATAGGCAAGTGTGAGAGCTCCAGGAGTTTTTTTCTGTAGTGCTCTGCATCCCATGACCTTTCCAGGTTAACAGAAAACCCTGGTGGATATTCTATCCATAAAGGAATTAGCCCATAATAATAACTGCAGAGACATGACAGTGTCCAGGAACCTTCATATCCTTGTCTAAAAGATTAAACAAGTTTTATTTTCCTGCAGGGAAGAGCAAAGATTCTCTCCCTGTAACCTTGCAAGTACTGCTGTTTTATCCATTGCGAACTTTGACTGCCATTGCCCTCAAGACAAGGATGAAATGACTGAAGAAAAGCATCTCACTTAGGAAAATTTTGTAATTGATGGAAATGCATGATATATGGCACCCTGTGGGAATTAGCCATACCATTGTGAGGAGTATATACAGTCCATGAAACATGGATAGTGAGACTTGGGAGCAGCTGCCCTTTGTGCTTACATGTTCTTCAGATAAATGCTTTTTAATTCCTCCTAATAGCAGCAGGAAACCCATACCCAGGATTAGATACTAATCTGGAGTTCTGAAGCTGACAATACTAAAATTTTGTTGCTATTATTTTATCTGAATTAGTTTTAGTATGAAAATATACAATTGATATATTTATAAAATGTTTATATTTTAATACTCTTTGTATTAATTTAAGAGAAAAATTGGCGGTGAAGATGATGGCTGGTCAAAAAGAGATACCAGTGTAATACAAGTCTTTTTACTTCTAGGCTTTACTGTATTCCACATCATGACCACAATCAACAGCTTTGGCCTGCTGCTGAAAAGGGATTGTAGCACAGAGATGATGGTGTGAGAGATGAAGGAGGTGGTATCTCCCTTACAGCTGCGAAGGGACTCTGCAGCAATATTTTTAAATACAAAATTCAAGGTGACCATTTTTCTTTTTTAATTAAAAATCAATGCTGTTCATGGAAAGCAAATACAAATATTTTGTTTTCCTCAATATTAAGGGTTCTGTCAAAAAGAAATCGTTTAGGAGGAAAATCTGTCACACAGTCACAGGGCTTCTGTTGTAATCTGAAATCTCCAACAGAGTTGTTCCTGATAGATACAGTATTAATCAAGTTAATTTGAATAGAGGATTTGGTGTTGGGAAATTCTTTTATGAGGAAGGACTGACTATACCCTTATTCTGAACTTGGACTGCTATTGTAAATGTGGGTGAACTCAGTCTAATTTAGTTCTATTGTTCCTAAAACTTTGTCAGTTAGGGATGTATCTGCCCATTCATTGCAGGCTTGCTCAGGAGGTGGCAGGACATGTTAAGTCAGGTTCAGGCTGAAGTGGATCTATAACTTCTGAACTAAACCAGAAAGTGAACCAAGGGATGATGGAGTTGATTTATTGTTGCCTGGAATGAATCAGGCAGGCACTGTGTGAATATCCTGTGTAAAATGGAAAAATGGTAAAGAAGTAAAAATATCCTCTTTATATTACAGAATCATAGAATCATAAGGTTGGAAGAGATCTCTGAGATCATCGAGTCCAACCGTGCCTGTCTCCCTACTAAACCATATCCCTAAGAAACTCCTCTACCCGTCTTTCAAACACCTCCAGGGATGGAGACTCCACCACCTCCCTGGGCAATCTGTTCCAATCCCTGACCACTCTCTGAGTGAAGAAATTCTTCCTAATGTGCAGTCTAAACCTGCCCTGGTGCAACTTGCGGCCGTTCCCTCTCGTCCTATTGCTTGTCACTTGCGAGAAGAGAGCAGCACCCGCCCCGTCACAACCTCCTTTCAGGTATTGTGAACAGTGATGAGGTCTCCCCTCAGTCTCCTCTTATCTAAGCTAAACAATGCCAATTCCCTCAGTCTCTCCTCGTAGGGCTTATTCTCCAGCCCCCTCACCAGCCTCGGTGCCCTTCTTTGCACACACTCCAGCACCTCAATGTCTTTCTTGTAGTGAGGGGCCCAAAACTGAACACAGTACTCGAGGTGCACAGGGACACAATCTCCTCCCTGGTCCTGCTGGCCACGCTGTTTCTGATACAGGCCAGGATGCCATTGGCTGTCTTGGCCACCTGGGCACACTGCTGGCTCATATTCAGCTGGTTGTCAATCAACACCCCCAGGTCCTTCTCTGCCAGGCAGCTCTCCAGCCACTCTTCCCCAAGCCCGTAACGCTGCATGGGATAGTTGTTACCCAAATGGAAGACTCTGCACTTGGCCTTGTTGAACTTCATCCTGTTGGTCTCAGCCCATCGATCCAGCCTGTCCAGATCTCTTTGCAGAGCCTCCCTTCCTTCAAGCAGATCCACACTTGCACTCAGCTTGGTGTCACCTGCAAACTTGCTAAGGATACATTCAATGCCTTCATCGAGATCATTGATAAAGATGTTAAACAAGATTGGACCCAGCACTGAACCCTGGGGAACACCACTCATGACTGGTTTCCAGCTGGATTTAACTCCATTTACCACCACCCTCTGGACCCGGCCATCCAGACAGTTTTTAACCCAGCAGAGGCTGTCCCTGTCCACACTGATGGCAGCCAGTTTCCCAATCAGAATGCTGTGAGAAACGTTGTCAAAGGCTTTACTGAAGTCCAGGTACACCACATCCACAGCCTTTCCCTTGTCCACTAACCGGGTGACCTTGTCATAGAAGATCAGATTGGTCTCACAGGACCTGCCTTTCATAAACCCATGTTGACTGGGCCTTGTCATCCGGTTGTCCTGCACGTGCTGTGTGATAGCACTCAAGACAATCTGCTCCATGACCTTCCCCGGTACCGAGGTCAAGCTGACAGACCTGTGGTTCCCTGGATCCTCCCTCCAACCCTTCTTGTAAATGGGAGTTACATTTGCCAGTCTCCAGTCAAGCGGCACTTCCCCAGTCAGCCAGGACTGTTGCTAGATGAGGGAAAGGGGTTTTTCAAGGACCTTTGCCAGTTCCCTTAACACCCTTGGATGGATCCCATCTGACCCCATGGATTTGTGTATGTCTAATTGGCCAGGCAGGTCTCTAACCAAGTCCTCCCAAACAGCTGGAGCTTCATTCCCATTACCTTCTGGCTGAGGGGGCTGAGTATTCCTAGGGCACTCCTCCTTGGGGTTAAAGACTGAGGCAAAGAAGGCGTTGAGCACCTCTGCCTTGTCCTCATCCCTCATCACGACTGTCCCTTCTGCACCCAGAAAGGGAGGGAGAGTCTCCTTTGTCCTCCTGTTGCTGCTGATATATTTAAAGATGTTATTTTTATTATCTTTGACCGAAGTGGCCAGTTGAAGTTCTAGTTGAGCTTTAGCCCTTCCAGTTTTTTTCCCTACACAATCTCACTTCACCCTTGTAGTCCTCCTGGGACACCTGCCCCCACTTCCAAAGCTTGTAAACTTTCTTCTTTTTCCTGCAATCGCTACAAAGTTCCCTGCTCATCCATCCCAGTTTTCTTCCCCGCCAACTTGTTTTACGGCATACGGGGATGGCTTGCTCTTGTGCCACCAGGATTTCCTTCTTGAGGAGCATCCAGCCCTCTTGCACCCCTTGGTCCTTTAGAGCCACCTCCCAGGAACCTTTATCAAGCAGCCTTCTGAAGAGTTCAAAGTTTGCCCTTCAGAAGTCCATGGTGGCAGTTCTGCTGACCCCTCTCCTCACTGCCCCAAGAAGGGAGAATTGTATCATCTCGTGATCACTGAGCCCCAGGCGTCCTCCAACCGTCACCTCTCCCACGAGGCCTGCCCTGTTCACAAACAGCAGATTCAGCTGGGCACCCTCTCTAGTCGCTTCACTTACCAGTCGTGTTAGGAAGTTATCGTCCACACGCTCTATGAACCTTCTAGACTGCTTCCTTTCTGCTGTGTTGTACTTCCAGCAGACATCTGGGAGGTTGAAATCCCCCACAAAAACGATGGGACGAGATCGCGAGACTTCTCCTAGGTGTTTATAGAAGAGCTCATCAGTCTCTTCATCCTGCTTGGGTGGCTGACAGCAAACTCCCACCACAATATCTGAGTTACCACTCAAACCACTGAGTTTAACCCACAAACACTCAACCTTATCATCACTATTACTGAGTTCCATACAGTCAAAACATTCTTTGATGTATAGAGCAACCCCCACCACCTCTCTTTCCTTGTCTGTCTCGTCTAAATAACTTATATCCATCCATGGTAGTGCTCCAGTCGTGTGAGTTGTCCCACCATGTTTCTGTGGTGGCAGTTATATCATAATTGTCCTGCCTTGCCATAGCTTCCAGCTCATCCTGTTTGTTTCCCATGCTGTGTGCATTACTGTAAATGCACTTCAGAGGAGCTGTTGTCACGTCCTCTTTTGCTATCTATCTAGTTGGGAATTCAAGGCTGTCGTGCCTCTCTGGTCCTGAGGTGTTGTCCCCATATTTAATTTTATTAGCATGACAGATGTTACCCTCCCCCTTCCAAGTTTAAAGCCCTCTTAATTAGCCCTACAAGCTTCTTTGAGAGAGCCCTTTTGCCCTGTGGGGAAAGGTGCACCCCATCACCTACCAGCAGGCCTGGCATGCACGCCAACCCACTATCGAAGAACCCAAAGTTTTGATCTTCGCAACATGTTCTCAGCCATTTATTTAATTCTTGGTTCATTCTCTCATTGTTCCCTATGACAGAGGAGAAGACCACCTGTGCTCCTGAATCCTTAACCATTTGTCCTAGAGCTTTGAAATCTTTTCTGATAAGCCCTAAGATTTTTAGTAGATCTTTTGTTATTTTCTATTTGGAATAATACTAGGGGATAGTAGTCCGTGGGTTTGACCAGTTTGGGAAGTTTTTTGATCACATCCCTGACTGAGGCCCCAGGTAGACAGCAGACCTCCCTCTGCAATGAGTCAGGTTTGCATATCGGTTCCTCTGTGCCCTTAAGGAGGGAGTCGCCAATAACTATAACCCTCCGCTTCTTCTTAATAGAAGCCATTTTGATTGTTTTTTTGGCCTGGGGAATGTTTCCAGGCCATGAGTGTTTTCAACAATTGGGTTTGGTTCCACTTGCAGACCTGTATATCTATTCTGCAAGGGAACCTGCGGGGCCAGATTTGGGACAGGGTAGATGCGCCTGCTGTGATGAGCAGGAACTTGCTGCCATTCTGCCTCATTGGTCAAATTGCCCTACTTAGTTGAGCTCATCCTATGAGGATGAGCATAGGCTTATGCAACTAAATTTAAGAGCTCATCCTTTGACTGTCTCAAATATTTGAACAACAAGGTATCCAGTGAAAAGAAAATAGCCAAAGCTGATAAAACGCAAAATTATGTACAATTATAATTATCTACAAAATGTACAATTAGTCTGAAGAACTCATTGCCACAGGAAATTACACATCTTTACTATAGAAGAAGGGATGTACTAGGGTTACAATAACATACAGTTATTCTAATTAATGCTAACAGTACAGCAGACATAATTAATGTCCCAGGCTACAAGACTAAAGCCAGTCACTAATACAAGGGGAATATGTTACATAATATGAGGGGTACTTTATTCTACAACTACCTTATTCTTTTTTTTAATATATCTTTTCCTGATATAGGAGACAAGATACTCGTAGAAACTTAAACCTGATTAATAGGGCAGAAACCATGTTCACGTAAGAACTTTGAAAACTAAGAAAAATCCAGCCAACGTATTTTAGTACTTGATACTTTTTACTCCACTTTCAATTAAAAAACAACATAAAAATATGTAATTTTATTTTAAGATCAGTCTTCAAGGCTGCAAAACCTTGTTTGTCTTTTGAATATTTACTTCTAGCCTTGTGGTCTTTTACTGTCCTTTTGTATTTATTTCTAAGGAACAAAATTGCAGATTTATAAAACCAGCTTCTTGATATTGCCATCAAGGGAGTTACTGAATAGCAGGATTTTTTTTTACTTAGCATTTGTAAGATATTTAAGGAATAATATGGCAGATCTACTTATTTCTCTACTTTTCAGAGTAAAAGAGTTTGAATATAGACCTGGAATAGTATAGTTTTCATTTCTATCAGTGTTAATTCCTGTTGAAGTGTACATGTCTACTCTCTTCTATCTCTATCTTCAAAAGATCTACATGATATGCGTCATCAGTCCTAAATTTAAAAATGAAATCACTACTCATGCAAAGTATTTAGCTGCTGATAGCAGGAGATTTTTATCATCAAATCAGAGAATATTTTAGGTTGTAGGGAAGCTCTGGAGGTCATTTAGTGCATCCTCCTATCCAAAGTATGAGAATGCCAGGGACCATGTCCCAGCAAGCTGGAATACCTCAAAGGATTGACATTTAATGACATCTTTGTACAATCTCTTCTAGTATTTGACTTTCCTTATGGAAAAGGTTTTTCCTACTATCTAACTGGAATTCCTCACGTTTCACTGAGCCTTCTGCTCTTCAAGCTGAGCAAGCACAGCTCTCTCAGTCTCTCCTTGTACGCTCTGTGCTCCAACCTCCTGTCCAGCTTGGTGGTGGGGAATGGAGACTGTGCCTGCTCCAGAATGCCAGTGTCTTTCTAGTGCTGCGAGTTTCAAAACTGAACACACTGCACCAGATGCCTAGGTGATAAACAGAGCTCAGGAGGCTGTTGGCTTTCTTTACAGACAAGGTGCATTGCTGGCTCTTATTCAGATTGGTATCCTCCAGGACCTCTATGTGGATAAAATCCATGGAACTCCATCATAGAAGACTGGGCTCCAACCTACAGGTTGCATGGGGATATTTCATCTTACACGTAAAACCTTAAACTTTGTTCTCTTTAAAAATTATGAGGTTCCTGCAGGTTCATTTCTCCAGGCTGTCAATGTTCCTCTGACTAGTAGTCCTATCCTCCAGTATACTGACCGCTATCCTCAGTTTGGAGTCATTCCCAAAATTTGCTGAGGTTGTACTGTGTCCCAACATCCAGGACATTAATGGAGACATTAAGCAGTGATTCCAGTGCTGATCCCTGAAGGACTCCACTACTTGCTGACTGGCAGGTGGACTTTGCACTACTGATCATGGCTAAGCCCAGCAGTCTAGCCAATTTTCCACCTGCCTTATTGTTCATTTATCAGTTCTCCACTCACTAATTTGCTGATGAGAGCATGACAAACTGTTTCAAAGGCCCTGGTAAAATCAAGGCACGGAAATTCCATGGCTCTCCCATTGTCCATAGCACCAGTAATCTCATCGTAGAAAGGAATGAGGCTAGTAAGGCATGACCTGCTGTCGGTAAGCCTGTACTAACTGCTTTCAATCACATTCCTGTCTTTCATGAGCTTAGAAACAATTTCTAAGTGGATTTGATCCATCACCTTCCTAGGGATTGAGAAACCGATCAACCTATAGACACCTGCTATTTTTTAAAAAAATGTGGTATTATGCTTTTCTACAGCCCTCAGAAACCTCCCATGATTGCCATGACCTATAAAAGATGGTGCAGGATGGCTCTGCAATGGCACTCGCCAATTCCTTCAACACCTCCTCTCTGTTTACATGGACTTCTGCATGTCTAATTTGATTTCATGTTTCTTATTCATCTAGGAATTTATTATTATTATTATTGGTATTGCCCAATATTTTAATTATGACATATTAGTCACTATACTTACGAAGTATTTTTGTGTCACTTCATTAGGCCAGGAACCTTCTTTACAAAGGACTCCAATACAAAACAGTAAGTAACCCAACAGTTATTTATCAGCCTGATATAATATCTTCTATTGTTTTCCATTATCAGTTCTCTTGATGGATTTACTGATTAGTACATTCTGAATAGTACCTACTTTACTGAAGGCAAGTAAGGTCATGAAGGCATGAGTAAAAAAGCTGAGGCTTTCCAAACAAGGTATATATTGTTTCCCTTTGTAGACTAACATTCTTAATCACCTCTATAATTTCTGGCAGTAAGCCAGTGGAGTTGTTCAAGAATAGTGTTTTAATTTCAAAGACCTTGTGTAAGATTTATTATTAGTGCTAGAACTATCAAATTATCTGGAACTTACCATTGTAGCATATTTGTTGGAGTTCATAGAAGAGGCAACTTAGCACTAAGTGGAGCATAAAGACAACTGGCATTAGCAAACTCTAGTGGTTGTGAAGAAACTACACTTGTCGTTTGACCTCTCTGTTCCTACCCAGCAATGGTTGGGAGAAATGAAGTTGGTATTAAAAAAGAACAACTGAGGGGCAGCAAAAAAGGCTCTGAATGAAGCCAGTTGGAGAAGAAGTGCGAAAACATAAAGCAGGTATGTTGATCTGAGTTTGTTGTCTCTGCTTTATCATCTTGCTAGTCTGACCAGATCTTCAGTCTGTTTAAAGATAAATAACTGAAGCTGGAAGAAAAGTGTGGTGTTTATGCTCAAGAAAGTGGCTCTACTCTGATTTTACATGAGTGGAGAATCTAGCTACTTAAATAGTTAACTGAAAATCTGGGTTTGTTCATTAGAATTGAAAAAGAATCTTAGAGAGCGTCTGAAAACAGCCTACCAGCTTTAAAAATCCTAAGGCTGAAAGGCACAAGAAGATCTGTAGTAGGATAAAGTTTCAGGTGTTTGATCAAGTAGTGACACAACTAAAACAGAATTCAGTCACAGCAGTCAAAGAAAAATGATGATGTTCTTACAGTTTTTCACCAAGAATGACTACCTTGTGTCACAGCCAACACAAAATCCAATATAATTTCCTTTTCCCAGGTTATAATGTCTATTTGAATGCATGAAAAAATGCAGTCAGGTGATACATGATGAAACAGACTGATCCAGTAACATTGTCACTTGTGGTGGCCTTTGCATACAAGTTGGACAACAGTTCAGGCTATCAGCTGTCTGGACCGGCTTAGGCTTTGCCCCAATATTGAGGCAATGAGATGGTCTTCACAAATTTTAAGGATTCTTTATGAATTTTCTTTGTTGCTCTCAGCAAGGTTTTCTTCTTTCAAATTAATGTCTCTAGGATGTTGCACATTCACCACTTATTTTTAGACAGATCTTGATGAAATCGATTAATAGTTCTATGAAAAAATTGTGTTTGGATTTTAAAATTTCTTATGGATGTATTATTTTCTACAGACCAGCACGACTCTTGAGTGGCATTGTGGGTTTAGTAAAATTAATTAGCTGCAGTGCTTCAGCTTTTCTTCTCAATGATATTAACAATAGCATTAATAACAATATTGACATAGGTAGAATGTATTTGTGATAAAAATAGCATTATGTGCTTTCTTCAATCAATCCATGCCCTTTGGGAGTATTGAGATGACTTTAGACTATTGAAAAGGTAAAGTTTATTGACAGATTGCATTCAGAACACATTACTTGCTGAATTAATGAAAAATCAACTTTACTGGAAGATGGAAAATTTCCAAGTGAGTAAAAACACTCACAGAAACATGATTTAAAACTTAAGAAGATTGTTTAAGATGGTAATTTTTTAATTCTTTGTTGGCCTCCAACAGACAAAGACAAAGTTTTGAAATACTGCATTGATGTTTAAATTGGTTTTGAATATGGTCAATAGCTGTTAATCTAAAAGCAGGAATGGAAAAAGAAAGGCTGAAATAAAGCAGATGATCGTCTCTTTGTTATCTGTCTGAAGTGTGTGGAAAGGGAAAAGTTATCTTTTCTTATAGATTTGTGAGAAAATCCAAGAGAAGCAGAGTTTAAATGAAATCATTTAGGGAGCGAAGTTGGTTTATGCCCATGGGATGCCTCAGGAGTAACAATAAAGGACAAATATAGAGCTGAAAGAAAAGCAGGAAAAGCGTACTGAATGTAGCTTATTCGCAGCTCAAGGCTTGAACTGGGCCAACAGAGCATTTATTAATTATGACTGATAATTTTACACATCTAGAAGTCACATCAGAGCACAACGGTCTTTAAGTAAATGATCTGTTAATTCAATATCCAACTCTATGTATTTACAGATAATTATCAAAATTATTTATTGTACTGAATGAGAAGAAAATGATAAAATATTTTACTAATTTAAAGAATAATAGAATCACACAAGCGTTTGGCATGGAAGGGACCTTAAAGATCATCTAGTTTCATGCCATAGGCAGAGACACCTCCAACTAGACCGGACTGCTCAAGGCCCCATCCAACCTGACCTTGAACACTTCCAGGGAGGGGGCATCCACAACTTTCCTGGGCAACCTCTGCCAGTGTCTCACCACCCTCATTGTGAAGAATTTCTTCCTAATGTCTAATCTAAATCTCCCCCCTTCCAACTTAAAGCCATCCCCCCCTCATCCTATCACTACTTGCCCTTGTAAAAAGTCCCTTCCTAACTTTCCTGTAGCCCCCTTCAGGTACTGGAAGGCCACAATGAGGTCTCCGTGGAGCTTTCTCTTCTCCAGGCTGAAAAAGCCCAACTCTCTCAGCCTGTCCTCATAGCAGAGGTGCTCCAGCCCATTTTTGTAGTCCTCCTATGGACCTGTTCCAACAGTTCCATATCTTTCTCATGTTGGTGATTCCAGAACTGGACACAGGACTCCAGGTGGGGTCTCACAGCGTAGAAAGGCAGAATCCCCTCCCTCACCCTGCTGGCCGCGCTGCTTTTGCTGCAGCCCAGGACACGGCCTTCTGGGCTGCGAGTGCACATTGCCGGCTCATGTGTAGCTTCTCATCTATCAGCACCGTCAAGTCCTTTTCTGCAGAGCTGCTCTCAGTCACGTCATCTGATTTAGCATATTGATTTCTGTAAATTTTCTGCCTGGGGAAACTCAGAGAAAATAAAGGCAAAATAATATGTCTTAAATTTTATATCAAAATTTTTAGTTTTGTGGTCATTTTTCTTCTGTGGCAATAATTTTAATAGTGGTGAGCTAACTGCTATGAGAGGAATGTTACTAACCTCCAGAACAGAGCAAGGTAGTTTGATCTCTCAAATGTAGAGCTGGAAATTTTGTTAACAAATTTTAATATTAAAAAAAATCATACACATTAAATTAGAAATTTTTTGGTTTATGGTTCAATTTCTATTTTTAGGTTGTAAAACTACTTCAAATGCAGCAGGAGTTACAAAATATAAATTCATTAGAGTCTTATCAGAGAATGTCCAAATGCAGTGTTTTGACTCGGTCAAAATACTTCATTTACAGTTTCTTCAAAAATAAAAGAACACTATTTTCTTGTAAAGAAGCACTCAATGAGAAAATGGTTTTCTTCCTTGTCTTTTCCTGCTGGTAAGCATTTGCCATGTTTCATTGGAACATGGGCATTATGAATCATCATGGCTGTGGAGTGGAGAAGCTGAATCACCAGTCGTATGTGTAATAGTATAGGCCTAATATCTGATTAACTAGGATAAGGGCGAGCATATTCAACCACTACTGCAGGATTGCTTTTCTGTTGACATACTTCAGGAAAGTGGAATAGAGATCGTTTGAGTACTCTAATTTTCTTTGAAGTGATTGGGAGTGCTTTGTTACAAGATAAAAAAAATACATTTACTGTACATTTTATACTATTTTTAAACAACAAAAGAAAAAATCGTGTATATAAACATAGAAATGTTCTTGCTAATGTTGAATTCTGTTTTTAACTGCCAAAGAAAATTGATACTGAAAGCCTGGAATGCTTTTTTTTTATTTTGTTCTTTCCACGCACACTCAACCATCATCCTGAGAGCAATTCACATTTCATACCAGGAGCTGTGGAATGGACAAACCAGAATTTAATGAACAATAATGCTTCTTGGCATAGCTACATATTACCTAATACAACACAAAATGAGGATTTCAGGCAAAGTGCTTAAGTAGCTATTAGGAAGATTTGATTTATCTTTTTGAGTTTAGTATAATGCTTCAGCTATATTCCTTTTTTTTTTCCTGAATCAAAGTCTTCTCCGTATGAGAGAAGCAGAGCTCCACAGTAAATTGTTAGAACTCTAATGGGGTAAAAACCACATTTACAATGAACTGTAGATTACCATAGCATAGGCATCTAACAATAAAACAAATGAAAGTACTGAAAGTTCCAGAGTTCTCCTCTCAAAGGTTTGGTCCTGCAATGCTGGTTCTGTTTTAACTAGAACTGCTGGTGAAGATAATTAAATGAGTGTCCTCCTAGCACATAAGCTAAGTGTCTTGGAGACCTAACCTAAACTAGAGGTTTCTTCTCTGTAATTGATGGAGAGAGACAAGAATTGCACACCTCCATAGGAAAGGGAACAGGCCAAGGCGAGACCAGGAAATCAGCCTGAACTGTGGATCATCACCAGCTCCAGTGAGGGAAACTAGTTTCAGCCTCGCAATTGCCAGGCAGAGCCATGAGGATGAGAACAGGGACAGACCAAGGACAGAGTGGGACACCAGTCAACTTTAAAAATAATTTTATGCCTATTTATCTTGTAACTTGAAATATTATTGAATTTCTTTTGCATAAAATCCAGGTAAAAGCTCTATTCATAGCAACAAAATTAAGCAATCTCATATTAGTTTTTCTAGTAACAGTTGCATCCAAAGTTGTGGTAAACTGCAGGAAGGACAGCTATAGCCAAGGCCTTAAGGCACTGAGAGATTCCCCAGCTTGACCTTGGACATGTGCACAAACTTGCCTGATGCTGTGGGTTGAAGCTGTCCCCAGCTGCGCCCCTGGCCTGCTCCAATCCCTGTTTGGGGGCGATGGGATAGGCCCTGGCTACAAGACTCTGCCCCGCTACCCTTCATGGGTAGCCCCCATGGGAGACTCCTGTCCCCGGGGAGGTACCAGCCCACGTGCTGTCCTGGCACATATGCTTCTACTTGACATAAATTGCCTCCATCAACCTGGAGTGAAGTGAGAGTTTCCCACCTTTATGCCTAGGCTCTTGGACCTTTATGAGTGTCCTATTGTAATTCAGCAGAAGATAATTAAAAAGTTTGAAATGGCAGCCCCCCAGTCTACTTCTTGGACTCAGATTTTGTATCTGTATGCAACAAATAGTTGGGAGGAACCATTTTTGTGTCTGCTTTGAACTGCAAGTTTTGTCATTTATAAAGTGGGTGACTTTTTGAGGGTCCTTGCATCTCCTTGGCTTCCTTTCTTCCTTGACTTCACTGACAAAACAGCTAACCAGTGAAATATTATTGGCTATGAACTATACTCTTAGAAAATGAATTTGATGTTCATATATGGTCTCTTGGCTGCCTATGCTTATGCCCATCTGCTAGGATGGCATGATGCCGGCGCGCACAGTGGCAAGCCAGTTTTTTTGGGCAAGGAGCACCAACCACGAGTGGTTTCAAACAGGAAAGCTTCCCAATGCTTGAAGGACTATCTCTTTTGGAAGGATCTTTTCCCTTGTTATAGGCTAGCTACGCTGTTGCCATAGGGATCTTCAAACCATTGATAGCTTTGTGTCCTAACATAATACTTGACTGTTGAGGAGGAATAGAAGAGGCTGAAGAGCACTTGAAACTAGCAAGTATCTTTTCAAATGTTCTCTGACTTAGATGCGTATGAAACACTGATTATTTGAAATAAAACCTATGGATATGTTAGATGGGAGCATTGAGTGCCTCTGCTTCTGTGTATCATCTTTTTAAGTGAGAAAAAGAGAAATCTCAGCCCTGTGTGGCACAGAAGCACTTCCCAGCATGGGTTACATGGTGTGATCAATTAATCACAAAGCTTCAGTGTTCCCACAACAGTTAATAAGCAAATTAAGTAATTCCGAACAGAAAACTCTCTCAATAGTAGTGGAGGGCATGTGGGGACAGGAACGAGAAGTCAGATCATAAAGAGAGAATGCAAGATTTGAATTTGAAAAGAAATCAGTGAACTGGAGAAAAATAGCAAGGTTTTCCAAGAGTGCAACCTTGGACAAAACAAGAGGCTTTCTGCAGTGATGATCAGTTACTGATGGATGAGAATGTGATGCTGAGGGTGTGAAGAGAAGAAAACAGAATAAAATAATGCAGTTCTGACTTAAATAATTTTATTGTTTTAAATGCAAACAAACCACCTTACTGTAAGATGAAAACGAGGTAATTTTATGTATGTTTTCTATGGTTTCTAACTGGGGAAGAATTGGAGTTTCCCCTCTGCTTCGGGAATGTTTTGTAATCTCAAGGCATATCTTGTTCGCCATTGGATGTGTGCCCTAGGGTAGCTGCTGTTCAGGAGTCTTTCTCATTCTCACCAGAAATTTCATCCATGTTACTATTAGAATATTCATTCCTGAGGAAATGTTCATGTTTTTGAACAAGAAACCTGTTCAAAATCTCTCTTGACAGAGAAAAATGAGATTGATAAATTCTCTAAATACAGCCAGATTCAGAGGATCGACACAGCTGGAATCAAAGGAGTGACTGAATAGTAGCAATACAAAAGCTACCTAAGGGTAGTCAGGGTGTCAATAGAGCTGCTTCAGCTGCTTTTAAAATTCACTGAGGAGTGAACCCATTAGAGCTGAGGACACAATCGTTGCCAGCCTTTTCTTTGACCCTAGACTGTCCTAAAGAATATAATTTTTACTATTGTCTTTTCATTTGACTCATCTCTAAGTTCCATTTCCCCCTTTTCAAAATGATAATTTAGGGGTTTTTTCACCAAATCACTCATCAAGTTTAGGGTTTTCTGATACACTGGGAACATTTTGCTGAACTTGGGGTCTCAAACAAAATCATTTCATTCTCTCTGAACCACCTCAAAGTGTCTTAGTGGTTTGTTTACTCTGCTGGAGTGTGGAAGGCTTAGCTTCACGTCCTCTGCTTTTCTTGTGAAGACAATTCATAGTACCGTTAGCAAGAAAGATCAAGGCAGAGCCACTACAGAATATATTATTTCTTGATTAAGACAGAACTGATAGGAGACATCTGGTTTCAAATTATTCCTTGTAACTGTGCACTCATTTACAGAAATTTTGAGACCTCGAGGATAACATGGGACTTTCGATCTTTTAAATTCTGTATTTAAGTACATATGACTCAAAATAATTTAGCCATATAATTTCCACTGCCATAAATCCACTGAGGATGGCTACCACACTATTTTGTGGATTTGGGACATAAAGTGGTAGTTATGTCCCCTTCCTCTTTATAAATCTCCTGGCTTGCAGGATCTAACAATGTCTAACTCCTATTGGCCAAAACAAAGCCAGTTAGGATTCAGCTATAGAGGGAATAATGATGCCTGTTATAGATAAAATCATATAATAGTTTCTATACCACAACTTTCTGAAGCTGGAATTGTGAAAGCTTTGTCCAAGAGTGGTCTTACTGCTGAAAATATACTCAATAACGGGTCAGCAATTTTACAATATGAGGAGAAAAACTGCTTTGCTATTATAAAAATTAGGCCTCATAACTTTTTGAACAGTTATGCAGCCAAACTCTCCTATAATAAAAGTCGGAGGTTGGCATGGAAACCACCTTCTGAGGAATAGGGCATTTGGGCTCATTTTTCTGGTTTTGTAACTTATATAGTGATTTACACTTCTGCAATACTGAAAAAAACCCGCAGGTATTCAAATAAGTTTGAGCTTCAATTTGAAGTAAGATTTAAATACGTGCACTCATTATTTTTGAAACTCTTTTCATTATATTTATTTAATTGGCAGAACCACAAAATGAGAAGCTGCTTCTATGCATCAAGATGAAGCATCAAGCAAACTTTTTCTAAATATAATAATCTTATTCAAGGGAACTGAGATATGAATAACAACATGATGAGTGGGAAATGAGAAATCAAGTTGTTGATTCTTTATCAATAATTGTAATAAAAATATATGTTCAATACTGATAATTGATTTAGTTGGTGGCAACATGCACTCAGATGCACTTTCAGGCTCAAGGCACATAAAAGATGGTGTTGCTTTTGTACTAAGATGAAACGTGTTAGCTTTATGCTGTTAGACTTGGTATAAATTTAATAATTCCACCAAGATCATGAAATTACATTGAGTTAAACTGGGAAACTGGTTCTGCATGAACAGCTGTGCTTGCAATACACGTGCACCTTTCATACCTACATTTCAAGTGTCATTGGTAGGAAAAGACCCATGCATTAGACTATGCTCTTTCAGAGAAATTCAAAGGTATTTCTGAAATGTGGAAAGATAGTTGAGTAGACACAATGACAATAAAATGCTCACAGTAGATTGGCATAGATAAATATGAATAGCAGGTGCAGGGAAATTGCATTGTTGGGGAAGACTGAGTATGATTCCAAGAAGCTTTCAAAACCTTACATGCAGATACTGTCTGAAAAATTTAGCAGTAAGCCATCTGAATGTCAAAACTCCTACAGATATGTCTCAGTTTAGCATCTCCTCAGCTAGATGGACTATTGTCCAGTTATTGTTGTGAGGTATTTGCAATATAACCCTTAAAGATGATTGTAGGCGATTTGCAGAAGAGGTCCTGAACTAATGACTGGCTTCTGCTGAGGCCACTGGTCTGACAATCTCCTTTTTGAATAAGACAAAAAATATGGTAATTGCATGGAATATCTTTGCTTCATTTGCAAAGTACTGCAGAGATGGGTTTATGAACATGATTATACTTAGTATGGCAAAAATGATGGACACTGATATTTTTCCTGTGAAACAATTTATGTGTCAATTTTTCAAATGTCTTCAGCATTATTGTGGATTGCTATTCCTTGACCAGCTGCCTTTTTGCCAAATATTAGATCACAGAGAGGACAAAAGGAAGTGATGATTTCTGAAGCAAGTGCAATCAGGGTCTGTAAAGCAGTATCAAAGCTGCCCCTGCCTCTGGCTCATTTTAAAGACAGTTGACAGAGGCCCTGTTCCTTCAAAAAGCAGTTCCATCTGATGATGAAAGATGGTTTGGACCATTGCCCAGGGTGCCTTTGGGTGTTTAGATTTATATTTATTCATTCCCCAATTTTGTTCTCCTTTTAAGGATGGATATATCACTGTAGCGTGCTCAGGAATCCTGGTAATGCATTCCAGCAGACAGGGTCCTTTTGAGTGGTAAATTTCCATTTAAATACACTAAAACTGAAGTTTTGCAAATGCGTGATAAACCTTTGAAATGTATTTGGAAAAACACTCACTGACTTTGCATGCCTAATTTGGTGAAAGGTTTGGGGCCCAAATCTTGCACAATTGCATAGAGCAAGCCAGACAGAAAGAGAAACAACAAGGGAAAGGGATGATAAAAATCTGTGGGAGAAAAAGATAATCTGTAAACGAGCAGTTCTTGCAATGCAAACATAATATACTTTTCTAGATATGTAGGTAATAATTACCTCATTATCTTTCAAGAATGCATTCTTTACTCCTGCTCCTTTTTGTACCTGACGCTAATTTTTGTAACTACAATAATGTAGAAATTACTGTACACACGTTACAGCTTGAGCCTGTTTAATTAGTTGCCTGGAAAAGAAAGATAATGTCTTATCATTTGTCTGGGGATAGTCAACTTAGCCTGTGTTTGGAGATAATCACCTTCACTCTAGTGTGGGAAGATATCCTGCAATTACTACAGAGCTAAAACCCATCCTTTCTTCTAGGGAAGATAGTGAGTCCTGAAGGCAATGACACCTTCCAAGCCTCCAATATCATTAAAGTCTTTTAGACTCTGTAAGACTCCATTTTTATAGAGGTTATTCTTTATCATATTTTCAGAACAGTAAAAACTGCCTCCTCCATTTGTTTCATAATGCGGTCTTAAAATTCCACTTGTCTGCAGTATTCATTAGTGATGTCTTTTTTTTATGTACACATATGTACAGGCTTTGTGTGTGGTCTACTTGAACGTATAAACCTCCTTCTTATCTGATATCTCAACCCATTAACTTGACTTCTATACTCCTCTGCTAAAACCTTGTGCAATCTTGAAGACCCCTGCTCTGAGAAATACTGAGCCCATTTCTTATCTTATTACCTTTGAAGATAAATAGTAGGTTAAAACATTATCATTCAGCTTCCTTAACCTGTTCCCATAACTATGGGACAGTCCTGTGGCACTGGCTCTTGATTTCAAGAAATAGTTTGACTGTAAGTCTGGACGAGTCACTCAATGTGCTTCTTACTATATTTCACTCCAACCTTGCTGAAGCTGTACAGCACTGTCTGTATATTACTAATGCTATGATAGCATCTATATACTGTAGTGGAACTCCAGTTATTGTTAATAAAAATGCATGTGAATAAACACTATTTTTTTCCTTTGAATGCTTAGGCCTGATTTTTCAGTCACTTTTGTCTGTACATTTTTTGTACTTTGGAGAGATAAACTGTTTTAAATAAGCTGCCCCAGCTTTTTCAGACTTGTAGTTGGAATACAGCAGCAAGTTGCAACATAATGAGCAAGGTGCTGTGGAGATGCTGAGGCAAAGCTTCCAAAGTGGCACCACTCCATAGAGCAAATCACCCACCCTTGATGTTTCCTTATGAATCTACGCACCAGCATCTGGCAGTCATTATTGGTATAAAGTTGCTATTAGGATATAAACAAGAATGCTGCTTCCGCCAGGAGAGGAGAATGTCAAGGCCATGGTTTGTTAAGGGAATATCAAAACAGACATTCAGGGAATACCTGGAAGTCCATTACCGTTAGTACTGTAGCTGAAGATCCATCCCAGCCATTTGATTCTGTGTTTCTGAGAATCAGAAAAGAATCTTTATTTCTTTCCCGCTGGAGTTTGCTCATTCCTCAGAATTGAATTGCTTTGTGGAAACCATTTGCTTTTCAGCAGGTAGGTCTTATGAAACCCTGCCTGCTACACAGATGTTGAAACCTATTTGGTTTTCTCTGTCATCTGGCCCTACACCAGCTGCATAACGAGCTTCTGGAAAATTTGTTTCCAGGCTCCAAGCTTCCCAGTAAATTAAATTCCTATTTTACTGAAACATCAGGGGAATCCCACCAGGCAGACAATCCCAGAGCTGGTGTTCCATTCCCTTTTACAGTGAATTTAGAAATGATCTTTTTCTTCTGCCATAGAAATCAAGCTAATAACGAAGTCCTGAGATTCTCTATGAAGCAGAGAACTCTGTCCTTTATAAGCCATGGTTTACTCTCTGTTTAAAATGACCATCCTAGGGCATGCTTTATCTCATGTTGTGACCTGGCTCCATTCAAAAAAATGGCCTTTGCAGTGCACCAGTTTCATTCATAATACAGATACTGTGGGCAACTGTTCCCAGTCCTCTGGGCCCAGACCAGATTTCTTGGGTAACTGTGGGAACTTAAAATTAAAGTGCGTGCAGGTAATGAGGGTGAGGTGCAACAGAAACAGTTACGTCTCATTGGACATTAAAAAAACCCACAAACAATTGAAACAGGTTGTAGAGAACACTCATGGACTCATCAAATGTATAGATTTTTCAAACTTGACTGGACAAGCCTTTGAGCAACCTGATCAATGAGGGCCCTGTTTTGAGCAGGGGTCAAACTGGATGACCTTTGAAGGACCTTTCTGGTCTAAATTATTCCATGATTCACTGAACTAACAGATATGGATTGGAGTACAATTCTCACACAAAATCCTGAGTGTCCTATTCAGAAAGTTTAAATACACCTAGGTGGACTAAGGAGGAAGAATGTTACATGTCACCATGGCATTTTCTCAACAACACTCATAAGTTATTGACTTTAGTTCCCATTATGGGCTAAAAGAGCTGCAGGATCTGCTTTCAGATTCTGTGGTTGACAGTATATGTACCCCTTAGAAAGATATTTAATTTCTCCATAAATCAGGATAAAATATTACTAGAGGGGTAGAGGAACTTATGGATGAATCATTGTTTGTAAAACATTCTGCACAACTAAAGAAGGATTTCAAAGCAAAATGAAATGAAAAATTATTCTTCCAAGCTCTGTTTCACTCCATGAAATTAGACAGGAGAATTTTTGTCTGTAAGTGGAAAATATTACCCTTTTGCTTTGGTATGTGTATATGCAGTTCTAGATAGATAAATATATTCTGCTTAAGGATATATTTACGTGTTCATTTCCTATATGTAAAAGCCCTGAACATGATAAAGGCATGAAACATACAACGTATGTGGTTGTTTGTAACAAGAGAATTTGCATTCTGTCTTCACTGTAAGAACATTAATAGTTAGTGGTATTAACCTGAGATCTTGATCAAGGCACAGTAGTAACTCATTCTGCTGATCTTATTTAAGTACTCTTCACATAGGAGAGGTTGAAAACATTAACTGGAAAATTAATGATATTTTTTAGTTTCAAATTTTAATATATGCTTGAAAACTGTACTGCAATTTAGTAGGAAAAAATGTTTATTGCTGCTGGAAAGGGGCCATAGTGGGATACACTGCTACTTTCCAGTTAAAGATAAGCAATAATATTTTAGTTAACAATCTTGGGGAGTCAGCCAACATAATCCTTTTTTATTTATAAACTTCACTCTCAATAAGCCACATATGTTGTTATCCTAGCACTTTTGGAGGGGTTTCGGTTGGATAATTAGCAAATAGTATTCAATTTTGGGAACAAAGGCTTCTACATTTTAAGAATGTATATAATATTTTGGAGCTCTGCCCAAAAGGAAAGATATCTTAGGGTTAAAATCAGCTCAAGGAATTAGAGTATAATTCTTCACTTTAACAATTGAGATAAACTGTAAAGTGAGAGAGTTTAACACCTTAAGATGTCACGGGAGAATTATGGGTACTTCTATGAAAAGATTCTACATGAAGTGCTTTTATGTGGCTCTGCCTTTGCTTAAAAGGCTTCCAGCATGTGCCTACTTGATTTATGGTATTTATACATGCCAGGATTGCGAGGAGCTGACGGACCTGTCTCTGGTATTGGAATCTCCCTGAGTATGTTTGTGCAATAGTCCTCCTGAACTAATTGCCCTGAGGGGATATCTGGTGTAATTAATCATAATGACTCTACTTTGATACGTGCATCTTTGATACATGTTAATGTGACTGTTTAAATCTCTGGAGAGACAGCATGTTCCAAATGCCTCTAGGAGGCAAGGCTATGCTGCGTGGCAAACTCCCAAGTATAATGAAACTAGCTGTTGGGCTGGAGGCTTAAATGGTAGGGGAGGCTCCCAAAGACACAGTGAAAGCCTAGATTAAAAAGGAAGCTTCTTTGAATGTAAAAAGGCAAGAAATGCACAAATTTATTTTCTAGTAATGGGCTAGCTGGACTTCAGAAGACAAGCTACAAAAGGCAGGAAAAGGTGACTGTGATCTGGGCCCAAAAGTTAGATTTGATAGCAATTACAGGTTTGACTGGTTTGGAATTGTTCTGTGGATTTATTGTAGTAAATAAAAAGAAAACAATGTTTAAAAATGCTGTGTGAAACCATTTCGTGTTTATCTTGGGATAAGTATTCTGGCATATGACACCAATATAGTTTAATATAGTTCTGCCCCGGGTTGCCTATCTTGCCTCTCCACTCCTGCTTACCACCCTTGTAGGAAAGATCAGCAGAAGGTAACGTGTGCCTCTGTCCTCACCGATCCAACTTACCACCCTCTGCAGCTGCAAGTCTCAGGCGAACAACAGAAAAGAGTATGCCTAAAGGTATTGAAACAGGATCCTGTTAAGAAACCAGGATCACCCAGTACATGTGACCTCAGAAGCAGCACTCTCTGCAGTGGGGGAACACTGGTGATGACAGAGCTGTGTGTACCAGAAACTAGCTCATTATCCACATCTGCTTTTTCATGGATTATTTGCACTTTCCTCCAAGCATCCTGCACTGGCCAGCATCAGAGTCAGGTAACTGGATGAGAAGGATGCAGAACAGTGAAACTACATCATATCCAGACTGAATATGGCTACACTCAATCATGCCGTAAGGCAAACAGTCAGATGAGCTCAAGATCTTACTAGTTAAGGTTAAAAATAGCCTCTATTTAAACTGCTAATTCCTCAGTAGAGCCTTTACATAAAATCAACATAAAGCTTCTTGGTGGGTAGCCTGAGGAATTTGCCATATAAACACTATCTTGCTGTAAGTCTTAATTATTTGCTGAAAACACACTTTTCTGTGTGCTTCAATGAGTTTTGAGCTCAACAACTTGAGGAACTATGAAACTGTTGAGACCAAACTGGTTGAGGTCAATCATCCCAGTGGTAAAAAAAGGGGTTTAAGACAAGCAGGATTTGGCTCTCTGTGTAATGTTTGCTTCCCTCAAATAATGCAGGTATTCTTCTGAGAGCCGTAGGTTTTTCTCAGTATCTTTCTCTCTCTCTGGCTATCTAATTCCTCTGATTTTTCACATGGTGCTCATCACTGAACTACAAAATTTGAACAATTCCTTGAGAAATTTCATCTGAAGGGTGAATGTAGTGGATTGACTTTTGATCCACGGAAGTATTCCATATCTTCCTTTAACGTAACCCAACATATGAACAGGATGTAAATAAGAGTACACTCTCTTCTTCTTCCGGCAAGGCTGGGGAGCAGAAGGTCCCTGTGTTGGTCCTCTCCGCTGCCGAGCCTGCGGAAAAATTTTTAACAGGTCAGATTTGGCTGTCCAGCTCTCCACAGGGGAGGTGGCGTGGTAAGACTTCATTAATTCTTTATTTTGTTAGTTACTGGGTGTTATAGTTGTATGTCAGGTGTTATATAGATCCTTTTTGTCCTTTTTCCCATTTCCCTTCCCCTCTTCCTTTGCATATCCTTGCGGTGTAGTTCTTTGTATTTAGAAAAATACAGAGATACATATATTTAGTGTGATTTTGGTTTCTTCCATAGTTTTTTTTCCTTTGAAAGGGGGGAAGCTTTGGGAGAGAGGCAGACTGAGTGGTTGTAGAGCTTCGGAAAGCTAACTGAAACCAACTCAGTGAAATATTAACAGTTAAAATACCCTATATATTGTTCATTTACTAGAAAGTGATTATAAGAACTATTAGAAGAATATGAGTATTTTTCAAAAATATGGAAATGTTTTAATAGAGTGAACTTCAGTGACAGTAGACAAAGCATTGCATATGTTTGATGAATCTACCATTCTGTTAGATTTTCTACTTCTTGAATCTTACGGACCTGAGAACTCTGCTAACTTCTTTGGAAAGGACTTTTACTCAGGTTCTTTGCAACCTAAGGAATCTCAGGGAACAGTTTTAAAGTATTTCTCCTGGGAAGTCTATTTTGTCAGGCAGTCAAAGAAGGAATCGTATTCCAATGTAATGCACCATTTTATACGAGGGTCATCACAGCTCCACTGAAGCTGGGCAGATTGGGGAATAGCTTCCATATTATTCAACACTCACCCACTCCTTACAGAGGAATTAACACTTATCTGTCACTTTTATTAAATTAACTTCTGGTAAAGCAATCTTTTATTTGTATACAAAGTTTATTGCATGAAGGGCAGCACAACTATATAAGAAACAGGTATCTTAAGAGACAAACAAACAGCACCGACCATGACTTATCAGTCCTGGGTGCTGCCATCCTGCTGAATCCGGTCATGGTTAACTCCCTGTCCCAGCTGTAGTGGAGCGGCTTACTCACCATGAGCGTATGGGGAATGTGCCGTGCTGATAGTATCTCTTTTCTTTTTATTCCTACTAACTCCACATCTGATAAAATCAGACTATTGACCATTAGATTGTCTATTTCCATATTATTTTTTAACTCTTGGCTTTATTTAACTGAAAGTAAATTTTGTCCACATGGGGTGGAAACAAGATTGCAATAATTTTGAGGGAATATTGTTCTCTACACAATTTGACTGAAGACAAGACTGTGTTGAAAAAAATGAATTGTATGCACCTATGTATGAGATAGGTGTGATGTTTCATACTCTAATGTGAGGGATTAATGAAATGTATGAGAGGTCAGTTTTATCAGAAGCCCTAAGGGTATCACCAGAGTACCTCCTCTGGTACCTCAGGCCATCTGCTATGGCATTTAATAACCCCATGAGAACAATGAACAGCTCAGATTGTGATTTAGGGCTGAGGTCTGAATGCCTATTCTGGCTGTTATATGAAATGAAACTTCAATTACAGTGTCTAAATTCAGAAGAGAAATGAGCAATTCAAACCCCTGACTATTAAGGGCTGGCTTCTCATATTGCCTGTGGAGCAAGGTGGAGGCAATTTTTAGACCACCAGCAAGAGCTCCCCAAATTAACCATTGTGACTCTTTCTTTCCAGGGATGCTAGAGGGAATTAAAGTCTGAAAAGTCCCAGAATAGTATAAAATCTGAATTGTTCATTTTGAACTTAGGTGTCGTGACTGTCTCTTGGTCCCTCTTAAGTGTCATAACAGGCAGGCTGAAAACATTCTTCCCCATCCCACTACTACTCTACTGGGACTGTGGTAGAAGGGAGGGAGGGAGGGAGAGGAAAAACCATCTGTGCATTGCATCAAGTGGTGAAACAGGAGGAAAAGATCCTGCTGCTTTCAACTCTGTTTCCATGAATGTAGAAGTGCTGACTGGGCTAAGGGTGAGAGTGATGGAGAGTGAAATTGAAAAGGAGAGCGATCCATGGAAATCAGTGGGAGTTTTGCTACTGACCATAATGGGATTATGATTTAGGCTGGTCTGTGGAGATTTTAATGAGTCAAATGAAGACAGCTAAATAGTTTAGGCAAGTTGTATGCGGACTCCTTTTTCAGTATCCAGCATGCTAAAGAAGCATATCAGATCATATCCAGTGTCCATTATCCAAATGATATCATTATCCCTCGAAGAGCACTTCTCTCCTGGCAGGACTGTGTGACAGGCTGTTGCCCAAAGCATTCTGCAGCTTATGGCAGAGGGGAGATTGTGGTTAGACTGAAGTACATGAGCTCTTACAATTACCTCGCAAATTAGTATTAATAAATATGCAAATGCTTTTGGATGATGTGAAAAATCAAACTGTATATTTCCAGTTTTACCACATGACACTAGATTTTCTTTTCCTTCCTCGGTGACTCAGATACCTGAGAGTTGTGCAAGCTGGGAATGCAGGCTCTTCAGTTTGTCATTGCACAGCCCTCACTGTGCTCATTCTTGAGCACATTTACAATTGGCATGAACACGTTGCCCAAACTGGTAAGTTTGTCTGTGTGGGCCAAAGCAGTACTTTGCTGAAACACTAACCTGGACCTTGAAACAGTGTAGCCAAGTGCTGCTATATTCCAGCACAGATCGTCTCAGGGAGACTGTTTATTGATCCCATAATCTGTCACATTAATGGATTGTATTACCTGGGTTACACAGGTCAGACAGTGAGAAGAGATATCTGTTCAGTGACATGCATGAAGTCTTCTGTCCTGAGTTTTAGGAATCTTCCATCCTCCTGGCATGTTTCCAAGACCATGCTGCAGCAGCCTCTTGTTCTAGTCACAGGTACAAGTTCCTCATCATTCTGGCCTTTTAATTATCCTTATATAATATGTTCTCAAGTTCCCAGGAAATTCAGAAAAATCAAGGGAAAAATAGAGGTTGTTAAGGCAGCCTTATCAGAACTCAATGATCCCAGTAGTCTGAACAAGCATTCTGGCCCCCTCATGTAATGACCATTACCCTTACTTACTCTAATAGTTAGACTTTTACATCTGAACTTGCCATTCTAGCTGTATAGTCAAAGGAGAGAAGCAGACAATTTCAGAGTATGATTGCTTTCTTCCCAAATCGATTTCTAATATAAGGTAGATAAATTGCCCTCTGGAGCTGCCTATTTCTCTGCCTTGATTAAAGAGAACCCATGATAATGATCTTATTAGTGAATGTGTAACTTCTAAGTACCTTAATTAGGTGAGAAAAGATGGGAGATGTTCAGAAGATCTCTGAGCTAGGCAGTCTCCATTTAGGAGTGCTGCCCAAACTGGAAGCATCATCCCTCAAAACTGATTGTTTTTTTAAAATATGAGCCACATGGGATTTTATCCATGAGAAGCAATAACAAACAGGAATAAAAGAATGAAAATGAATAAAATCATACATGTTATAGAACTTATTTGCTCTGTACTTTCCAGGGAAGTCTAACATTCAGCGTTCTATGCATGCAGAAGCAGATCTGATAGTCCCAGGACTGAAAGACCATTCCTCACCTCACTGTACACCATTAGGAAATCATCCAACTGTATAACGGGAAAAACAGAGGTGTGCTATCAGACAGCTCTAATGAGCAAGGGGACAGCAAGCTGTCTGCCTTCTCTACCACAGTGGCACTTCACAATCCTCTGCCTGACAATCTGTCCTGCACAACCATTGCATGGCTCTTTTCCACACTTAAAATCTATTTAAGTCTACGAAATAAAGACTTATGTGGAAGTCCTTCTCTCATTGCTTTATTACCTTCTCTTCATACTAGGAAATCTGAGAAGCTGATACACAGTGCCCCATAATAAGATCCATCCCAATCCTAAATTATTTTTTAGTAAACATATTTAAAAATGGCAAAATCAGGCCAACACTAGGTCCATGAACACAACCAGAGTACCTGATTCTAACAGGGAGAACATGAGAGTCAGAAGGGTCAGCTGCTCTCTGATACTTTTAGGAAGTGAAGTGTCTCTTGCCAGTGCAATAAGAAATAAAGGTAGTGCCTGAATAGCAGTTGTCATCATCACATATACCCATACACTGTGATGACCAGGGGATGGCTCTTCGAGGTCACTATATCTTTTTAAGTATGTACTTAGCCCTCTGATAATCTTAAAAGAAAATGCAGGTGAAAATTGAACAACCCATATCTGACAGAAACTGAGATTTTAAACAAACACTTGTTTAGCATTCTTTCTCTCTCCCCTCACTTGATATATGTTGAGTGCATATCATTAGGTAGCCTTTAAAACCCCTGTTCCTCTCTCAACAATTACACATGTAATAAAAGCGGTAATCACAGTGGGTGAAGATTGAATTTCCTTTCATTTTAATTGTAAGGACAGCCTGGTAAATAAATGGAGTTAATAGTTTGAATATAATTGCAACTTCCTTGGAGTTAAAATGTGCTGCATACCAGCAGAAAATGCTGCTTGCCATATGGTATTGAACACTCTACAATGAGGACTTTTCCTCTAGTTTTCAGTTCATAACACATGCTAAAAAAAAAACCAACAGACAAACTGTATTGGTTTTGCAAAACTTTTAGTGAAAACATAAAGTTTCACTTTTCAATGGTTTTGGGAAACTTTCAGGAACTTTTTTCTTCTAAGTCCAGCCAAGGTCTCCTAACTAACTCACTACTGAATAGTGTTATTAAAAGCAGTGGAAGAATCTTTGAGGGAAGTTATCAAATGCTAGTAGAAGGAGAAAGTTGTGTATTTAACATGGAAATCACTTAGAATAAGAAAGAGGTTAAAAAAAAGGGAAACATATGCAGTTGAGTCTTAATTTAACTTCATTTTCAAATTAAAAAAGACTAATAAAATGAGAGTTTGCTATACAAATATGGACATTTATTTATCTAACTTTTGCAATCTAAAATTTCAAGTTTGCTGGCTTTGATACAAAGAAAAGAGAAATGATGGACAACAAGGGCAGTTACGGTGCTTCAAAAATGTTGTCAGATAAAGAACTCAAGGAAAATTGCCTTGTTGTATTCTTTCAAAACAGTTCCTCTGTGGATTTCTGTCCTCATCAGTCATTCTCCACTGTTCATTTTTAAGATACACATCAATATCCACCCCCCAAAAAGAGAACCGCAGACCTGCTAAGAAAAAGCTGCTCTCACCTCTTAGATTTATACCTCTCTGGGAAATTGCTCTCCAAGCTCCTAAGCTTCTTTTCTTTTTGTAAGGGAGATATCCAGGGACTCACACTAATGTTTAACAATCCTGACTTAAAAGTGAAATAAAAGTTCATTTTCAAGCTGTGAAAGTATATTTGGATCTTAGAACAGCAACAATGCCTTAATTACACTTTTAGCTCAGGTTTTTTTTTGTCTTTTCTTCAGTTTTATAGCCCTGTTAATACTATCAGGTCAATAAAGTTAGTAGCTTTAACTGAAAAATTGGCAGTGAATGTTTTCAAGCTTCATTGCTCAGATGAAAACACATAGTATGATAAAACACGTACTACACAAATTATGGCTGGTCATGCGGATTAGCTTATACTGCTCAAATATTTTGTAATTTTAACACATTTTTACTGTGATTTTCCATGATATTCACAAACTGCTGTACATTTTCCCCCACAGTTCTAATATGTACCACTAGCAACGTCAAGGCAAAATGAACCAAATGTGAGTAAAACTGCTTATGAATATTGAAAGAATTTAATATATATTTCTCCTCCAGTTTTCTTCATCATGGCTTGTCAGTGTCAGGCTTTCTATAAAACAAATAGTCAACGTTCTTAAAAAAAAAGGAGAAAATCTATTCACATTCCTTTGTTATTTTAATTTCTTTAAAGTAATTTTTTTTAATTTTTAGAATGATCTGTTCTCTTAGTGAACAAGTGAGAAACTATTGGAAGATAGTACCTGTCAGAGAAGCTTTCCTAGCAGTAACAGGCTTTAGAAATAAGACCCTAATTTTCAGTTTTTGTTAAGAAAATCACAGATGATTTCTCTCTGGCTGCCCCTTGAAGTCAGAAAGATGAAGATCATGTTGTCAATTCTTTCTAAAGTAGATTTTGTTGAGAATCGTCAAAAATGTTGGCATTTATTCTAAAGAAGATCAGTTTAAAAAAAAGGCAACCCTCAACACTGTTTGCAGGAGAGGAATTTCCTGCTTGCTTCGTAGCTTACCTAGACTCTTGGTCCATTCACCGTGAAGCGTAAAACTCCATCTTTTGGCTTCTCCATGCTACTTGATGTGGCACACGGAAAGGCATGTTCATCGTATCACAAAAATCTGTTTCTGGAAACCTTAGCTGGGCACCAGGTTTAATACGATTAGGTCTGCTTCGTAACCTTGCTAACTAACCAATATGTGCAGCTAAATGCATTTTCTCTAGGAGGAAGTGTCTCAGGCAGTTCCTTGGGGATTTTTTCATCTCTTCATATTACAAAGTGCAAACATAGTCTTTCATTATTTCCTGTCTCAAGTCATGCTCTGCTCAAAATTCAGCCACACTAGCGACTGGCCTGCTGAAATATTTTGGATACTATCAGCCTGATTCTGTGTTGCTTTGAACACAAGTTGGCGTTATCTTGTCGGGTGTTTTTCTGATCTATGCAAAACAGCTGTAACTCATCATAAATCAGAGTCATTACTTGGCATTTCCAGTGAACTTCTGCATGAGGATCCTAAAGGGGGGGGCATATGTATTTTAAAATTATCTTGCGACCCTTAACGTACCATACTGTGTTGAAGTGTGTGCCATCCTGCTCTTTCTAGTAATTCAGGTTAGAATATTTTCCTTTTTCTTTTAACTCACATAATGACACTCCAGTTCTATCTATGTGAGAGAATTCTATATCACACATTCTCAGAAGAAGGAAAAAATTCTTTTTATATCTCCTTAAGCAAGTGAAAATCCTGGGTGTGCTGAAAGGCCTGAACCAAGCATCACAAATTTAGTAATCCACCCATGTAACCTATTTTGCTCAAATATGTTGACATGGGAAATGTTTAGTTGCTATTGCTATTATTATTGATTATTGACTGATACCAAGCAATTATAGAATTTCCTACCCTTGGCCACAGGATGCTTATAAATTAATTTAATGACAGTAATTCTATTTTATATTTACACTTTCTTGAGGCCTCAGTTCAGACTGCTGAACTGTCATTGAATAAAGATACAGTAAATGAGAAGTTTCTGAAAAGCACTTAATGTAGTTTAAGGTGAAGACAGGTAAAGGAGTAGATCAGCATTAGTTTGCATCATGCAGAATTTATCCACATGGCTCAGTTCAACCTGTAATATAAGATAGGTGAGTTTACAAGCTTATAGACTTATCAGCCAAAAAAAAGAAGGGAGCAAAGTGTTCATCATCATTTAACAGATGGTGAATAGAGGAACAAAACATTAAGATCAGATTTTAAAATCCATTCAGAAATCCAAAGAGACAGATGAAGATGAAATGTTGTTTCTGAACTTAAAGTTAGTGCCCAGGTATGTCATGAAATATCTACACTTTTTTAGAAATATGCCTTTTAGAAATTCATCCAAGGTCACTGAGAAAGTTAGTCACAGAGTATATGGTAGGACCAGTTTGCGTACATGATCTGTGAGCACAAGAATATCTTTACTGCCTTGAAAATGAAATATCTACTCATTCTGCAGAAGTCCAGTGATGGTTCTCCATCCTCACTTCAGCACTGCAGATGTGCCTGACTTGGTGTTGACTCTCTGTCCTATGGAGAATTTCTTCCATTGTGCTCATATGGCAAAGAGATGAGTTTCCACAGATAAGTTATGCTTTAAAAAAGTGTTTATTAGATTACCATATCTGCCTATAGCAGCAGCAATTAAATCTCCTCAAAAGTTTTGTTTCAGGAACTAATAGGGCCATTATAGTGGTAAAACCCATGAGAAAGTAGAATTTTTGGGGAAAAAACCCAAATATTAGTTTAACACTTTCAATATCTATGTGTATTACTGCTCATAAGGAGACCAGAAATGCTTTTTCAGAGGCCTAAATATTTCTGAGAGAGTACAGTATCACTCATGTCTTTGAGCTAGATAAATCCACCTATCACAAACAAATGGGGATAATTTCCTTCAGGTTTTCTTCAGTGAAAGCTCATCTGGAGTCAGATAAAAGAAAATGAGAAGATTTTAGGTAGTGAGGGCTGGTTTTCTAACTGAAAAGAGTTTTACACAAGTAGAGCAGCTCTTCCAGCTTTACTCAACAAGAGATGGCCAAAGAACAGTGTCTCGTCCATGCATAAACGAATTCCTCTGTTGTTGTGTCAGACCAATGCATCAGAACAGATGTGCCAGGTGCTGTTGCTCCCACAACAGAATAACCCTTTAAGCAGCCCCAAGGCTTTGCAGTTCAGGTAAATAAAATAAAGAAGCTCTGTAGAGCACTGCCACACTCCTGACAACCGGATAAACAGCTGTCAAGGCAGGCAGCTACTTTCTGGTGGGTTGACCTTGGCCAGCCTTCATACACTCAACCAACCACTTTTTCACAGTAGGAAGCAGACTGGGGGTGACATGGAGATCCCAGGATGGTGTGTCCTGGCTTCTAGAGGGATGTGGGAGAGCCCTGGGGACACATTTCCCATGGTGAGCAAGGGTGGTTACTGCTGTTGTTTGTACATATTCTCCTGTTTTTCATAGCCTCAGGCTCAGACAGGGACCCAACTAGTCCCTGGTTCACTCCTGTGCCCTTCCTCCTCAGGCACTCAGCTGGAGATTTCTGTGGATTTTTGAAAGCCCTTGACCTCAGGAAGAGGAAGCACACACATCCCCAGTCTACACCATGCCACGGTCTCACAAACAGCTGGAAGGTCCCCACAGCCGTAGACAGTGGGAGATTTGTGATACCCACCCTCTCTGTCTGAAACTTACCTCAAAACAAAGGGTGCTTGAGACAGATTTGCACATTGATGGAGATGGTTGAGAAGTTTCTTTCTGTTTCCTTGGCTATCTGGTAGCTCAGACATACCAGAGCAAAAATGGGAGTTTTATGTAAATGGGAAAAGAGCCCTCCCTCAGGAAATGAAGTCCTGTTTAAAAAATCCTCATTCTGACTAGATTGAGGTGCTCTAGTTATTGGCTAATCTGGGCTAATTTTTTTTTTCCTGAGCTCCTTCAGGTCTTGTAAATGAGTAAAATATTCACTAAGAAAGAACGTGGCAGTCTTGATAGACCAGTCCTGCAAACTTAGCCTGTCACATCCAAGTCTATGCTCTTCATATCACACAGGTATCACTTGACCTTATTACCAAACACTTGCGCCATCAATCCTTTTTAAGCAAATTTTTGTAGGCCTTCTCCGGTGTTGAAGAAAGCCACATTCTGAAAACTCTTATTTTCATAAATTGGAAATTTTGGATTCTTTCCAGCTCTAAACTCTTGAACCATTTATCTTCTCTCCCAGCTGTACAAAGGATTATTGTCTGCTGCTTTACCGAATAGTTCTGGGATGACAGTAATACACTAAAGGCAAAATGGCTCATCTCTGTCATTGATAAATTCTTAAACTAAAGGCTGTAAATAACATGCAAAGACTTTTATTGAGGTCATGATCTCAAAACCCGCTAAGTCAATTGGAAGCTGTCAGCTGACATCAGAGCTCTTCAGATTTGTTTATATTATTATTTTCATCCCATGCATAAAACAAGTCAGGCTAAAAATGCCCTAAGGTTCAAGGACACTATCTTTGTTACTTTTTTGCTGTTGTTGTTTTGGTTTATCTTTTTTAATTATAATTTTCTTTCCTTTTTATTCACTTCTGATTGTCTTCATATAAAAATTAACAATAAAACAAGTCTTTGTCTCCCAACAAATACATTCCATGTACAGAGAGCCTTAAATAGTATCTGCACGAACCAAAACACTTTCTAAATAAAAACTTACAGTTTAGTAAATTAGAAAAGAAATCCACGTTATCCTGTGGCTGGTGGCAGATATTAAGTAATTTACTTAGATACAATTATGTTCAGTTGGCAGCTTTAGAAAATAATGAGATAGATATATTAGAAATGAAATAACTGTATTGTTGACGCTATGTCTCAGAGTGTTAGCTAAATAATGTGGAAAGCCCAGATCCTCCACCAGAATCAGATAGTGTCTGCTTCTGTACAGATGGCTGAAGAGGGAAAACCTTGATTGTCTGAGAAAGAATAGCAGTCAGCTGAGTTATTCCAATGGCTGGTGTTTCTTATTTTCAGTTTAATGTTTTTTAAATGATGAGCTTTTGCTGGGAATTCAATGATTGTTCTTCTCTGCAAGCTCTTAAAATTGTACTCACTCACACATTGACCCCCTTATTATACACTTTCTGTATGGTGACAGCAGAAAGTTCCTTGAACATCTTCTAACTTTGAAAAAGATAGGCTCAGAGGCAATTCTGAGAGCCTTGTGAACATTTTTCTCAGTTTAGAAAAGATAGAAAATCTGAGACAGTGCTTACCATCTGTTCATAAATATTCTAATTCACCTATAACCTCCCTCCCCATTTTACTTTTTTTTGGGGGGTGTGTGTTTTATTTTCCTTTTTTCTCTAGTGTTAGTTCATACAATGTGATGAGAATGTTTGGATGATTTTGAAGAGCAAAAAACAGTGTTATTCTGCCATCAGCTCTGCTCTGTTTTAATTAAGGTATTGACAGAGAGAAAGTAAGAGAAACTCATATTCTCCCGTGTTTCTGTGTGCAGGAAATGGCTTCAATTTAACTTGATCTTTCCAAACTTACAATTTCACAGACATAAAAACACAGATTTGTTTGGTAACTTCTGAACTTTATTTGCACATATTGTAATTTGGTTTATAAAGTTCTGTTTTGGTTACATCCTAGAGGATAAGGATTGAAGCATGAAAGTTAAATGAAATTACCAAAATATCAGTTTATGGTATAAATGTGAGACAGAACAACAGGTTCTGCTTGAACTGGAATAAACATTAGATCAAGTGGAGATGCTGTACCAAGACCAAAAATCCAGTAGGCTTAGTGTTCTCAGTGACACATAGACATATCAGATTATAAATAAGATGAGGAAGTGACAGTAATCTTCTGTTTAAGATCAAATTCTGACACTGAGACAAACTGCATACAGAGTGTGACAATGGAGAAAGTTCAAGGCATTCTCCTTTCAAGATGGTACTGCTGTAAGGAGTCTAAAATCAAAAACAACATTACTCAATTCTCTTGAAAACACCACATCAGATTTCTTTTTTATGTAAGCCATTGGAATAACACTGTGAATAATGAATTTGGCACATACCCTGGGTGAGATACTGTGCAAAATGACTGTGCCCCCCACATTTCTTTATTTTTTATGAGTCTGAATGAAAAAGAAAATCATGCTATGAGGATCTACATCCCAAGATATTTAAATTCTGTTGTTCAATTTAAGTTCAATTTCAGAGTGTAATACCAGAAAAAAAAAACACTGTGAGTTATTCATGTTTTTTTTATTACAGGTTCAACATGTATGAGTAGACTTATACTGCCATTTAAAATCAACCAATCAAATAAATACAGGGCTCATTGGAGGTGAGCAATTTGCATCCCACATGTCTGAGGTTTCACTTAGTTTCATGAGTTTTACACAACTAACTCTGTGGTGGTGTTTTGGATTTACAATAAGATACATCACCGGTACTGTTAAGTGAAAGGTTCATCACTTCCATCAGCGGCTTTCAAATCTCATGGGAAAAGTTACATTCCCATTTGCGAGTTTAATATAATCCCTAGTAGTGGAAATCCTGTATCTAAGTTATTCTTATTCTCTTTTCAGGTAAGACCCAAACTTAACATTTATATCTCCATGTCATCTTTTTTATTTTCATGAGATGAGTTGTAGAATAAAGATCATGACAAGAAATATGGCATGATATGAAAATTGGCAAGAGAGATAATGGCCTCCAACAGGTCATATACTGAGGAAAGTACATACTTGCTGGAGTAGTGAAAAAATGAGAATTAGGCTTTGCTTCAACATTACTCATAATGCACAGTTGCTAAGCAAGTAGTATTTATCATTCTGTATGGTGCAAGTACCATCAGCTCAACTCTGCTATCAATTCCAACAACAGACTTCAGGGAAGTTGCTGTGATAGTAAGGCAGTGCAACGTTATTTCCCAGTCACAGATGGATTTAAGCTCCCCCCTAAACTAAAATATTTGCTTTATTCCTCTCCAAACTATTAAAATACAGAAAAAATCATGCTGTGAAAATCGAGCTTCTGAAATCTCTGTTCCCAGTATTTAGGCTATGACTTCTAAATTAAACAAAAATAAATGACAGCTGTCTTCAGTCTGCACGTGTGTTTACACATGCATTAGTTTAAACATATGAATAATTACAGTAGTTACAGTGATTATATTCATATTGTTAAATGTGTTAAATCTTGCAGGAGCAGGCCCATCAGGCTATAATGCTTGATGTCAGTGCCGCAACTAGTAAAAATGTTATATTAGGGTAGAACCTTCTGACACATATTTAGAGTGTCTGACATATCCACGTGGGTCAAAACCAAACAATGTTTTTGTAGAAAATGTCATCTCCCAGTCCTACCCATACAATAATGTGGAAACTGCAAATGTGGAGATGTGAACAGAACAAATGAGTCCTAATGTAGGACACAGTAATTGACAAACAATTACTCATTCAGTAAAACAGCTGAAAACTTTTTGTGACTAGAAACATATCTTGTAAGTAGCTGTCATTATTTCTTTTCTTGCAAAATACATCTATTTGTATGACTGGTCCCTTGCACTATTTTTAGCTTAATGCTAATGGACTGCAGATGCCTTGGAGATTTTATTGCTCTTTATCTTGTGAAGAATACTCAGTAAATTTTAATGTCAAATTGCAAACTCATAACTCTGGTGAGTGTCTCCCCTTGTCTTCACGCTTTTTTTTTGTCCACTTGCATTTCATTTTGTTAGCAGCAACTGTACCCATTTTAGTTCCATATGTAAAATCTAACATACTTTCAGTGGTTTTTTTTCTGTAGAATGATAGTTCCCAAGTTTTTGTGGTAATAACTGCAGCAGTTTGCACATCTGGACTTTCAGCTCAACTTCCATTTACACCTCACTGCTTGTCTTTCCCATCCTTTGAGGTCTGTGATTTATTGTTTGGCAGATTTGGCCCTGATGAAAAATGCAAGACAGGAAAGATCAACAAAATTGGGACAAGGGAAAAAGTTTCCTTGTGAGATCATCTATCTCCTCCATTGCATGTCACAAAGACTGAATAAAATGGCAAATGTTGATACAAATAGCTCAATTCTGTTTTGCAAGTCCTCAGAGCATTGTGAGTTGTCCTTTCCTCCTCATCCTAAGAAGGGAAATAAGTAGGAAACAGCTGAGCGAAAGACAACAAGGATTAAAAGGTATAGAAGGCTTTTCTAGAGGTAGCAGCTGAGTGGGTGAGGATTTCTTAGCCCTCAAAGCAGAGGACTCCAAAGTAGATATGATAAGCTTCTATAAAATTAAGAGTGTCATGGAGAGGGTAAATATTACTCAATTATTTACCACTCTATTTAAAGAGAAGAATTATGGCTCACCAAATAATGATATTAGAAGGTACTTTCAAACAAATGAAAAGCAGTGGTTTTACGTAGTACATGTGCTAGTACTGTGGACCTCCCTGTGGAAGAATACTCTGTACATACAAAATTTACATTGGTTTAAGAGCTGACTTGACAAGCACATGGAAATAAAATTCTTGAAAGATTATAAAATATGTAGTTCAGAAACTCTCTTGAGCTGAAAACAGTGAGAAATGAGACAATATTAGAACAACAGTCAGATATACTATTTTCTTGCAGATCTCTAGACATTCATTTATGAACATTTCTCCTTCTGGTTATCTTCTTTTGGAAAGGCATCACCTCCTGCCTAACAAAATCAGAAAAAAAATCTGAGCAGAGCAAAATTATTCTGAGGAGCAGTGAATGACAGTGATGAAGGTTGTAGGGTCAAGAGTGTAAAAAAAAACTCGGGTGGAGATAAAGAGTGGGATGCCCTGACACTATCTTCTCTCTGAAGACCCCCAAAGAGCCAACAGAAGATTCCTGGCCGTGTTCTGCCTCATAACATGGCAAGACACAGGGCAGAAATGTACCACATGCCTGGATCATCCTCTCAGCCTTCCTTTTCCTTGAACAATGGATGCCTGGCTTGAGTAAGGCCAGGAGGGGTGGGATGAGGAGGGCCAGAGACTAAACAGAGCTTTGAATGAATGGTGAGAAAAAAGCACGGCCAGTAAATCAAGAGATTTTGATGAAGCAGAAAAATGGACTCTAGCCTGGTAAACTCAATAGATATGTATACTGGCATGTCTCTTGCCATAGGAGAAAACAGTAAGGAAATCCATGTCTTATTCCACAGATGCTCCTCTACACACTGCTCCACAGAGGTAGTCACCCATTCTATTGATGAACTTTTGATGAGACAGTGTAGCTGCCTTTAGATTGTGAGTGCATAAGTATTCAGTAAATGAATGAATTCAGAGATGTACAGTTAAGAATTTCCAAAATAGCAAAGGAATTTTGAAGTTATCTTTGCATGTCTTTATTTTGAAATGATGAATTTTTTAGTACCTTATAGAGCTGATTTTTCTATAAGGATGCCACATATCGTGAGTGTTGTTTGCACCTATGAAGACTTACCATGGCTTGAGACAGGATATACAAAATATCCTCTGTTATAGATCCAAATATAAATTCAATATATACATCCATGCTGCAGAAAAGCGTATTAACATTTCATTTCTTCAGAGAAAATGAGTTTGAGACATACCTCCTTCAGTTCCTCCAGAGGGGGCTTTTCTTTGAATCCAGCTGAAATACCCTAATGTGAGATGTGATTAAAGCTAGAATTTTGTGAGAACATGGGGCAACGTCAACTCATTTTTACTCTGTGAATGTATCCGTTTCTTGTTTTCTCCTAATTTCCGCTCTGGTTACTAGGACAGCTTTGCTTTGTGAGCTTTTTCTTTGCATCATACTTCATCTTGGAGATATGAAAAATAGATTGAGGAATTTAGGTATCCCTGCAAATGGGAGAAATTCCTGCTGTGGCTTAAAAATAAAAGAAGTAGCTACTACAATGTGAAGAAAATTCTAATACATTTCAAAGTCTTTGAGGATACACTCAACATAATCCAGGTTTCAAACAAAGGAGAGACTGTGAGTTCAGAGGACATCTTCAAATAATATATTTGAAGACTATTGCAGCAAACTCTGCACAGCTGTAAGTCTTGCAGATCTGGATTTTTAACATTCAGGCCATTGCAGTGAGCTCAAAATATGAATGGGTTCCCCATGGCAGTGTAAAATACAACTATCAAACAGAAGAATATTACCTGTTTGTGATGAGGCTTTATAACCTTGACAATTTCCTCACTAGCCATATAACTGTAGATTAAAACTTCAGTGAAGCAATGTTTCCAGAATGAGAGTGTTTCAAAATCTGCTGGACCTTAGCATATTAGATTTCTGATCTATTATATAATGGAGCCATGTGGGCAGGCACTAACAACATGGTGAAAGAAATAATAATAGATCATGTACTCAGGGGACACAATTAGCGTTACAAGTCACATGGAGGTAAGACTGTAATCAGTATAAGGATCTAACCAACAAATAAGGCCTCTTAGACCAGCAAGTTGTACATGCCTTGGCTGCAGGCTAAAGGATATCTCTCTTGGGTCCTGCAGAAGTAGATAGAGCTGGGGAATCACTAAATTACTGGACCGATAATGTATGTGACCTCTCACCCAAGGTGCAGAAAGACACAAGGCAATTTGTTGCACGGATCGTCAACCAGTGTTGGTGCTTGATGGACTTGCTGGTTAGTAACATAGGAACTGACATTCTTTGCCAATGAGTTTAAAGTAGTTTAATTAGGCTGAGATAGGGTATTTGTTGGAGAAAAATAATGGTGATAAATAAAGCATTCAGCATAAAGGGTCTTCAGTCCAATAGACATAAAGTGCACAAATGTCTTTCTTTAAATTCATATCCAGATCCTTCAGAGGCAGTATTTTTAGGTAACAAAGGAAATCGAGCAAGGGTCGGAAGAAGCTTTCCTAAACAGCAGAATAACTAAGTATGTAAGAAGGAATGTGTTCTAGAGATTTCCCTGCAACTGAAGGAAGTATAGGCCATGCAGGATGTGTTATTCAATTCCTAAAGTTTCTGTTATACTTTTCTATCCCTAATACAAATCTATATTGTAGCTCAATAAGACTTTAAAGCTGACATAACAGCTTGCTGCCACGGGTGAGGAGAAGGAGACCTGTTCCTTTCTCAGTTACGTTCTCCACTGTTGTTTTTGGTCCTGATTATATTGGGTTGGCTTTCTCACTTGCCAGATCTTCATGAAGTCAATAGAATATGAACACAGCCCCAAATGGATGACTCTTCTTTCTGGATGAAGGAGTTAAACTGGCTTACAGAAGAGTTCTAGGGTCACTGCAGGGAAAGGGCTATTCTTATTAAATGTAATTTAAAAGCAATGATTTAGATATATCAATAAACTTCAGCAGAGATCAGTAATCTCTCTCACACTGTCCATGATCAGTGGAGCCTTTTTTAGAAATTCTACAGCTAACGTGACTCTGGATGCAGAAAAATCTTTACTGTAGCATGATTCTTACAGAAAGACTACAGATAGTCAGTGTTGTCAATAGAGACCAACATAACGTTGTGCCTATGATCAACAGAGAATCCGTAAATAGTTTAGTATTCTCATCTCATCTATTTCTAAACCTTTTAACTATAACCCTGTAGAAATGACTATAACAAAGAACAACCGGGGACTAAACAATCGGGTGACTAATACTTGCAGAATAAACCTGGTTGAAATGAGAGGCCTCAGCTAAAACGAGTCATCAAGGCCTGTGAAATTAGTTTCAGCTATGCAAATACAGCCATCTTCAATGTTTATTCCCAAACTTGAAGAAAAACTCGTACATTTGAAGTGAGACTACCCCTTATTCTACGTTTATTTCTTGGTTCGGTACAGTTCTTTTTAACCTATATTCTAAATGCAACACAGGCAACACTTCAACATTTCTTACTCAAATACTGACCTTTAAAATTTCTAACTATAACAACTTTTGCAAGGCCTGCACTTTCAGGAAAGAAAGCTTACTCTGTTCTCTGCTGGAAATATTGTATCCAGGCCTAAAATCAGCAACTCAGTTCATTTTCATACAAGCATGAATTCTACCATTAAACACAGACAGCTGTCCAATACTTATTGAAAAAAATCATATAAATTACGGTTCTCAGCAGAAATCAATCAACAGTTTAGTCTGGTGGGATTTGCAGTACCCAGAAAAATCAAAACAAATCCAGAACATGTTAGCAGGTAAGCTTTTCTCTATATTTTATGCCACTTACAGAATCAACACAAAATACTCCTATTTGCTGTGAGCTGGACTTACGCTGACTCTTTATAACTGAACAGTAAGAGATACAGGTCCTCATTTTCTGATCTCTAACTCTATCCTTAATCTCAAAATTATCGATAATCAAAGGAATACTATGCAGACATGACTTGTCTCTTGGAAAACATAAGGCAAATCCTTGCCTTTCAAGCTATACAGAGACAACTGTAAATTGAGCTTTTTATACTTGACTTACCTACTCTTGATTCATAATCTTTCAAGAACTCCCAGCCAATCCCCCTGACCCAACCCACTGCTCACACTTATTTAAAGCAGATTTAGGTCCTGTGCTTCAGTTCTGACAAGTTAAGCTCTGTCCCTTAGTTGCTGTTTGGACTTTCACATCAGAGATGGAAGTAGATGAAGTAGCATTACTTTGCAGGAATGTGTGACTACCTCTAGGCACATGAAAAAAATCCCTGAAGTCTTGCAAGGGTAGTATGGAAATCCAGGTTTCTGTCACTCCTACCTTGTGCTTTTCACCTGATCTCTGCCCTGGGCTAAAACTATAACGTGTCTGTCTTATTCACAACTCAGTTTGTTGGGAGAGTTATGATCTGGAAGGTTAGCCCACCAAAGGGTGATTCTTTAAGTTCTGAGAAAGGGACCTGTTGTTACATTGAGAGGACTTCCTCTCAGTTTGCTTTTCTGTGTTGGAGAGAAAGGTGGGAGATATCTTCTGTTGCTCACATTTAATTGTTCTAATGGTCTTGGTTTCCTAGCTATCATCAAGGCAAGGATTAGATATAATGTGTGCTAAAAGAAAAGTTTTCTTTTTATAACTTAGATGATGTATCTGATAAATTTAATTCTTAACATAACTTTGCTAGTCCCTCCATACTTTCCATAAACTTAGCCACAATTAACCATAGTCATCAGGTTGATAACAATATTAATTATCCAGTTGTGATGCCTCTGCACCATGACATCTGTTCAATAACTGCCTGCAATCTAGATAATCCTACAGGAGAGAATTGGCAATTAATTTCATGTTGTGTCTTTCACCTTCTACTGCAACTCTGACTGTGAAGGAATCACAAAGGCACTGTAGGATCAAAATAAGGAGGTTTGCAAAAGATATGTGATCCTCATTCCAAAACAACCCTTTAATTTACATAGTTTCTTTCCATTCCCAGTGCTTATTCCTCTCACAACACCCAAACGCTATGCTCCAAACTGCTAAGTATATGTAAAGGGACTAATTTTTTAAGTAGAGTTCTGGTTTGCTTCTATTTGCTTTTATGAAACTCTTAAGAGTTATTATGTTGCTATAAAAATATAAGAGGATTTAGAACAGTTTATGGCAGTGAGAGGCTGAAATCAATATTGTTTATATGGACATGAATATTATTGACTGTATATTTACAAAAACGTCCAGAAAGTAACTCTTAAACTATTAAACCTCCTGGCAAGGTATGCACTTTAATAAATCTGACTAAACATTTTACAATAATAATTAAATTAATTACCAGGAGAAAACAACCTATTTGATGGATTTTATCCTTTGGAAGAAAAGCGACATTTCATTATTGCCCTAATTCAAAGTGCCTGTTTTCTCCAGTTTGGTATTTGCAATTGGACAAATACCTTTGTTTTTGAAGAAAAGACTTCACAATGAAAATTAACCCAAACAGGATTAATCTGAAGACAACTGATTTAACTTGTACAGAATATTGTTTACAATGTTGTTGATAAAGGGCAGCTCAGAAAATGCACCCAGATGTCATTGTTTGGATGTAGAACATTTAAACCTGACTGAGTAATTAATTACTCCTCTCCCCTTAAACCAAGGTTCACAAGGAAATGAGGGCTAAAATGAGTACTCAAGAACTCCCAGAAACAAGATAGCTAAGGAGTACTTTTCATTAGTTCATTATGTTTCACGTAAGTGCCCATTAGAGATCATTGTCTACACACATAAGACATTTTCAGCAAATCACTGCTGCAGACAGTTTTCTCTTTTATAGAGAAGGTAGACTGATGGAAATGAAAAAGAGAGTTTCAGAGATGTGAGTTGACAATTCTGAAGATTCTACTTGGACTTCAGCAAATAATTTGACACTGCTTCAAATGACATCCTTGTCTCTAGATTGGAAAGATATGGATTTGATGGGTGGACCATGTGGTAGAAAAGGAATTCGCTGGATGATTATACTCAAAGAGTTATGGTCAATGGCTTGATGTCCCAGTGGTGATCCTCAGGGGTTGGTATTTAGACCGGTGTGGTTTAACTTCTTTGTCTCAGACATGGACAGTGGGATTAAGTGCACCCTCAGCAGGTTTGCTGATGACACTGAGCTGTGTGGTGCATTCTACATACTGGAGGGAAGGAAAGCCATCCAGAGGGACCTTGACAGGCTGGAGAGTTGGACCTGTGCAAACCTCATGAAGTTCAATGAGGCCAAGTGCAAGGTCCTACATCTGGATTGGGGAAATCCCAAGAACAAATACAGGCTGTGCAGAGAGTTGATTGAGAACAGCCTTGAGGAGAGGGACTTTGGGGTATTGGTTGATGAGATGCTCAACATAAGTGAACAACATGTGCCTGCAGTCCAGAAAGCAAACTGTATCCTGGGCTGCATCAAAAGCAGCACAGTCGAGCGAGGTGGTTCTTCCCCTCTGCTCCACTCTCATGAGCCTCCACCTGAAGTACTGCATTCAGCTCTCGGTCCCCCAACATAAGAAGGACATTGACCTATTGGAGCAAGTCCAGAGGAAAACCACAAAGATGTAACGAGAGATTGAGCACCTCTCCTATGAGGACAGACTCAGAGAGCTGAGGTTGTTCAGCCTGGAGAAGAGAAGGCTCTGGCGACACCTTACAGTAGCCTTCCAGAATCTAAAGGGGGCTTACAAGGAAGTTGGAGAGGGATTTTTTAAAAAGTCACAAAGGTTGTAGGCTTTAAACTGAAAAAGGGTAGATCTATACTAGATATAAGCACGAAGCTCTTCGCCTTGGGAGTGGTGAGGGACTGGAACAGTTTGACCAGAGAACTCATGGATACCTCCTCCCTGGAAGTTTTCAAGGCCAGGTTGCATGGGGCTTTGAACAACCTGGTGTGTAGTGGAAATTGTCCCTTCTCATGGCTAGTAGGGCTGGAGCACAATGATCTTTAAGGTCCCTTCCAACCCAAACCATTCCATGATTTCACAGTTTCTCAGTGGCAGAATTGGGGATGAGGACTCAGATCTGTTGAGTCCCTAGTTTCATCCCTTAAAAGGGAGAATACATGACTTTTAGTATTACATTTTGCGTGAGAGTTGTTTCAGCAGAAAATTGTCATCAGGAGAGATCTAAATATGTGAGATGTGTTTATTGAGTTAATTGGTGTTTAAGTTATTTATGAAATATTAAAGACTTCACAGCCACATAAGATCTGGAAAGACTGGTTAGCTACCACTTTGCAATTGAAATCTATTTCCCTTACACCACAGTGCAAGGATCTTTCTGGATTTTACTCTGACCAGTTCCCATTTAACGTCATCAACATGGATTTTCACAATGCAAATTGTCTGGAAAAGAAAAGAGATCATGGAGCTTTGTTGTAATCTGCAGTAACTGTTGTTGAATAACTTTCTTCACCTTCTTTTAATTTTCTTTTTATGTAACCAACTCTACAATCAACAGAGTTATGAGAAAGATTAATTAAAGCAAGAGCGGTAAAGGTATAGGTCATGAAGCTAAAACAAAGCACAAGCAGAATTTTAGTATCAATAGAGAAAACCCGAGGTACTGGGAAGTATTATAGAGGTAATTGTATATATCTTTTTCTTAGGTTAGTAAGGCAAAATAGAGAGTCACATTAAATATTATCCTGAAAGTGAGACTGGGTGAACCCTGAATCTCATTTTAGTACTTAATCCACAGAATTCTTTCCTTGTGCCTATCAAGACTTTCTCATTTTGTCTTTTACGATATGTTACACTGGATAGTTTACTCTTATTTCCCTCCAGACCCAACACCTGCAGCTGTAGTTTCACTCTTCCACCTTCATCCCTTTGACTTTTCGTACCTGGTTCTGAAAAAGCAAAAGTCTATGATTCTGAGTCAAAACAGAAAACTGACAGGAAGGGCAAAGACTGACTGAAGGCAATGAGAAGTTCCTGTCATTCATGCTCTCTAAAGACACAGAAACATCTAGACATCTTGTCTGGCGTCACATGAGAGGGAACGAAAGTAATCCACAGTATTAAGTGTTAAGTGTAGAGTAACTTAATTGCAGGATTTCTGGATTTCATCCTGGGTAAATCTCAACCAAGAAGAATACAAACACAACAGAGCAAAAGTATCTTGAAAACAATATAATTTTACTAAATGACAATCAGGAGAAATATGCCATTCTCCAGTAATATCAGAGATAAAGTTTTTCATTAGCTAGACTGTGGGTAAATGTGGAATATAAAATTTATCCAGAAGTTGATCTGATCTATAGTTTTGTTTGTGCTTATTGTTAAAAATCCTTCTTTTACATTGTTTGAAATGTGTGCATCATTTATACTTGCCATTTGTAGTTTTATTGTCCTGCTGAATCACTCGATGTTCACCTTCACGTTCTTGACAGGATTTAATGTGTTTTCTTACAATATAATTAAATGTTCTGTATTGATTACTTCCCAGCTCTGACTTACATTTAGTCTCTTCAATGTAATTACTCCACTGTGTACTTTCAGTCAAAAGTGCTATTCTGTGCCTATCAAAATTTTATTTTAAAAGAGCAAATGTGCGGACAATTACACTATTACACATGCAATTGCATCTGTACTTAAAAGGAGCTCTTGGACCTCTAGTGTGCTTTCAGTGACATGAATTATAGGCATGTAAATCCCTTTTCACACTCTTTTCTATCAGTTTTTGTGTTCTGCCTTCTATTAGTGGCAAATAATTGACAGAAAATACCAAAAGAGATTAATTCAATGATTTCAATGATTTTTAATGATTTTCAATTTTCAATGATTTCAGATAGTGATATCAGTAATACAGAGAAGTTTTCCTGAGTTAACTAGATTGCCAGGGTTAAATCCAACACAAACTCACTTTCTTATTATTCTGTGCTGTAATATTACAGCAAAACAAAAGAGAAAGTCTGGGTGAATCCCCCCAGATCTAACTACTAAAAATATTGTGGTTGGAAACTGTAATCCCGTCAGTCCCACGTTAATCCTTTTGAAAATCCTCTTTTGAAAATCAAACTCCAGAGAGCAAAACCAAATTAACTGTAAGACTAACTTTGAAATCTTAAGAGTCTTTTTAAAGATCTTTTCATTTGATTTTTAGTGTCTGATCTCTGGAATCACATGCAGGTCACTTAAAGTAGAGATCATTCTGTGTTTTTCTTCCAGATAAATTTCACGTTTCTGTTGTAATCTCCAACTGCTGCAGACTGCAAGTTCAAGAAAAAAAAAATGTTAACAGTTGAATTAATCTTACTTGACTTTAGTTGGCTCTATAATCTAAACTAGCTGTCTAGGCACACACTGGAGAGAAACAGAAACCTCCAGCAGACAGTACAGCTCCTTCTCAAAGAGAAACATTGAAGGCAGAGTCACCTACCCCTCTCTGTTAAAGAAGGAACTCTAAAAGCTGTGTAGAAGTTCCAGTCCTAATTTACAACCAGAAACAATGCATCAAACCTCCAAACAAGTACATTCCAAGATAATTTGAGTTAATACAATAGTTTATGCTGAACTAAAAAAAGAAGAGTTTGGAATAATTTTGCATTTGACGTCATATTCTCAGAGAATGAATGAGCATTTATCCCATTTATTGCCTTTTCTTAAAATAGCTTTGTAGAATGTGCTTTGCTAGAGTGTGACAAAAGACAGACATGACTTTCTTGTAGTGCTCTAAATGAATAGCTTTTAAAGTCACTATCCATATTAAAGTGATTTTTTTTCTAAAATAAGCAATAAAACACAAAAAGATAAAATATGGTTTATAAATAGTTTTTATAAGCTTGAAATAACATCTAATGAGTTTCATCCTGAAGTAAATTCATATTGTCATGTCTAACAGCCTTTCATAAACTGGATTTACACTTAGTGGCCTAAATTCTCCTTTCAATTAATTTTCATGAATGGAGCTTGCTGTGGTGTAAATGAGAAGAGACTTTTTCCAAATGCCTAGAGGCCTTTAATGGGAGTTTGTTGATGATGCATATAAGGATACTAAAACAATGTCGTCTTCATCTAAGCATAGTCTCCAAATTAGATAGCTGTTAAGATATGATTTCTTTTATTCTGCTGATTTGGAAAATGGAATACATTTATTGCAAGAAGGATGAAGATTAAAAGTCAATGAGCTTTTATAACATCATGGATAATTATTTCCCATTGGTTTACCATTATTTCTTCATTTAGGAAAAAATGATGATTCAAATAATTTTACCAGATCAGTGGCTTTATGTTCCACATACAATGCAAGAAATTAGAGTAAATACAGGATTTTCAGTAACAGATCTTTCATTTATAATTCAATTTTCTAAAAATAAATGATGGCATTCATACATAGGCAGTATAGTATGTACTTATATCTATAGTAATGATATATATATCAGCATAAATGTGCCATTAATAGACCTCATCACTGATGAGCTCTGTCAAATAGATGAAAGTTGTTTGAAAGTCAGTTAGTTTGAAAGTTGTCTCTAATTTTTGAGTTTTCAGCACCCAAGAATAAGTACATGGAACATAATATGTAACGGAAATAAAGTAATAGCTAAGAAAATATTAGTTAAGAAGATATAATGAAATTTGATAGGTCATGTAGCTTCATGAATTTTCTCTGGTAATTGCAGGATAAATGCGTAAAGGGATACGATTTTAAAATTATGACTACCAACAATCACTTTGGGTTTAGGGAGAAATTTAGCTTGTATAGATCTGATTTATCTTCATGTTCATGGATTTATCTTCATGATATTGGATCAGGATAAAATACAAGAGAGATGTATTAATGTTATCCACTATGTCGTTTGCTATGCTGTACCGGGACCCCAAGCTTCATTTCACCCAGAGGTTTTAGTCATCTATAAATGATTACGAAAACTTTAATGTCATTAATAAGTATCTCCTTCTACCTTCCTGAGCTCCCTTAACCTTTTAATGATGAAATAAAATCCTATCTGCCTTTCTCCAATTAAGCTACTTCCTTTGTAACTCATGATTGTTCTTCTCTAGAGGTGCAAGTAATATTTCCTAACATAAATCAGTGTACTTCAACCCAAAAAATAATCCATGACTTGTGACTGCCCCAGTTTTCTGCACTCATTTATTTCAAAAGCGTTTTCTCATTATAATCTTTCTTGCCCTCTCCTGCTTTGTATTCATATCTATAGAAAGGGATGCCTATATACATTTCTTTTTCTGGTGCCAGAAAGTAGTCTTTAAAAAAATGAAACTGTTAGAGAAACTCTCTTGTGCAGTGTTTAACTTCTCTTAGGATAAAAAGGCTTGCAAGAACTTAGGAAGACAGTTAGGCATTATCCATTCTGAAATAAAGAATATAGAAAAAATATAATAAATTTTCATTCTCACAGTTTTATTTAACTTCTAATTTTCTTAACAAATGTCCAAAAAAACAGTAATACCTTTGCAGTAGGAGAGCATAAGATTTCCCCTCAGTCTCCCACAGCTCCGACAACAGAGAGAACAGTATAATAACTGAAGAGGTGAGTGTCTTCAATATTTCTCTTTTTTTTATGTATTCTGTTAAATGCATTAGTCTCTTCAAGTTCTTTTGAAGCTAAGTTATAGACCACTTACTTACATGCATTTTTTTTCAGATCACCTGGAAAATGAGGCTACTTTTCTTAAGCAACAATTTACAGGTAAAAGATCAAAAGGTGCACAGTCCAATTCAGTTTAGCAACACAGTCACAATAGCATGGCATTCCATCGCACTTGATTTCCTTGCTTCATGACTCGAGTGTTTCCTTTTTGACAATCTCTTTTTAGCATTACAAAGGGAAAGTTATTTCTCTAGTGACAAATAACATGCAGGGTCAGGAATTGTCCTGTATCTCCCAGATCCTATTTTAAGATATCCAATTAGCATTTCCTCTCAGCCTCCCTGTTTTCCAACATATGCATCTGAGAAAAATGGTAAGAACATAGTGAAATATAGAAAAAAACCCATGATTCCAGTAGCTTTATAACAATATCTATGCATGCACTAGCGTGCATGACCAGTACTGTCATGTCCTAGTCAAATATCGGAGGAATTGGCCAACCTTAATGTAGTTTTCTCAGTTTTAGCATATGAGCTAAGGTATCCAAAGCCTGTGGAGAGTGCAAGCCCTTCCAATGAGTAATTTACCCTGGCAAGGATAAGTGTTTAAATACACGGTTTCACAGGAAGCTGAAGCTGTCTAAGAGTTCTGTTATCTTATTTCTTCCCCTGAAAAAAGGGTCTCAGTACTCTATTTGGTAATTACAATCCATTTCCAATTTAATGAAAATAAATCAAGATCCATTTAAGTACAGGACAAGAACCAAGAAAAAGGCACAAACACGTTTGGAATGGGGATGAAAAAGTAACAGGAAGATGTGCTCTCCCCCACAGTGAGCTGCTCATCACATTTCATACATCATATAATACCTAATTTCTTTGCAGGATAGCACCTAGACTATTTTTATCTATCTATAACAAGCCTGTGAAATAAATAAGTGCTACTATTCCGTTTCACAGAGCTGGGGTGTTGTACTTAACTGTGATTTCAGCTCAGAAAATTTGAACCAGAGATAAATACTGTGAAGACTATGAGGGTTTAAAGCTACGTTTACCCAAGTGTATGTTACAAACCTAAATACAACTCAGTGGTGTCAGGGGATTTTAAGCTGGCCTCAAGTGGAATCTTCCCTACAAAATTTATGTCCTTGTCAGTCCTTACGTGTTGTCATTTGTTTACTTATGCACTTTCTTCATTTTCTCAGCTCCCTTTTTTTGAACTTATGCACTACTGAGGTCTACTTTGCAAAGGGACCCAACTTCTACTTCTGTACAAAAAAAAGTCTCAAAAGTTAAGATACTTTTAAGTAAACTACATAAATAAATTTCAGCAAACAATGCACTACAGTCTTTCAAAAGAAAATCCTCAGATAGTTTAATAGTTCAGCTGTATTTATCAACTACCACTTGCTAAGCAAGTCTATGTTTCAAGCCCCAGTGAGTGAGGATATTATCATACAAAAACAATTTATGTCGCTCTCTGCTTTCTATAATAAGATTAACCATGGATAGCTAATGAAGATTACACAGTATATTTTAATATCAGCTATTGTGATTTCCAGGGTCAACTTATCTTTCTAAAGAGATAATACAATGGAAGATGCAGCATTACATCAACAAGAAAGAACACAAATATCTCAGTTGATCATTGGGTCACATTAGTTGTTTGGAGATTGATGGCAGCTCTAGCAATTCAGAAGCTTTAAAAACATATCCATAACATCAAAATATAGTTTAGTACTTGTTTTCTTGCAGGGGTGCTGGTGGGTATTGCCATTTCTATCACTCTGATCTGTTTCTTTAAGGGGTATGTCTTAATGCAGAAAATCAGTTGCTGTTGTTGCTGAAGCTTCTGATAAAGCTTCTCTATAAAAATGCACTTAATCTGAAAGCTGCAGTATTTCATCTACTTTCAGCCTTTAATAGAGTGGAGGAATTCATTAAGTCATCTGAAAGCAATTTTCAATTATGAAAATACAATTTAAATAAGGGAAAGAGGAGTCTTTGAAGATGACAAAAGTGGGAAGTGATTGACACACTCTGTTGTCAGCTGGAATCAATTTCACACTTGAGGAAAAATACCTTTGCTAGGGAAAGATCATCCGTCAGCAGGAGGCAAACTGCAGGGAACCGGGAAAGGAGAGAGAAAGTAAATCCCATCTTAAGTAAAATATTCAGAAGCCTGAAGAACTTCACCTTGACAAATTGAAACTTCTTTAATATAAGTACTGAACTTCATAGCATGGACACTCAGTGCAAACACTGAATAATTATAGGAATATAACTATCTGTCCAAATTTGGGTCTTAATCAGGCACAGTGCCATCTAGCTTCAAAACCAGCTTTGTCTCAGCAAGCACTGGATAGCACACAGTATTTTATATAATAATGTAAGCAGTGTTAATACTTAAATGTACAAAGTCTCAAGCTATGCTATGCAGTTTGTTGTGGGTCTGGGAATCAGCTCTTACTTCCTCACAGAGCCAGTGGTTCATACCGTGCTAGTTCTTTCTATCTATAATTTAAGATAAAAAACATGATTACAAATATTCTAGTTGATTCCCTGGTGCGGCATCCATATTTTGCACAGTTGCCAAAGTGCTATTGGGGTATTAGTCAATAGGAAATATCTCTGTAAAAAAATCCTCAAAAAAAGCTGTGATGACAAGTTTGTGCTACATCAAATGAGGGACAATATCCTAGTAAAAATCAGCGTAGGCCTGAAATCTCAAAAAAGCCCTGAAGTCACTTTGCAAAGTCAGTGACTGACAATAAGAGGTTCTAAAAGCAGGATTTCTTTTCAAGTAAATACTATGGAGTGGTGCATAGGAAAAATGACTGATAGCTAGACCAAGCAGATTACACACATGGGTAGATGGGAGATATTCCCCTGACAGTACTGCTAAAGTTTCTCTGCTTCCTCTATATTACTTTGACTTACCCATCTCTTTCAAGCAGAAGCTATTGTAAGTGGCAAACGTGCTCACATGTGTGTAAATGCACCAGGGCAGGATAATATTTTTCAAGAATTTTTCAGAGATTTTTACTAAGTTAAGGTAGAGAAACCAGAACTGCTAAAACCACAACTGCAAGGATTTTAGCCACTATTTAAGAGTCCTGAGACATGTGTGAGCACATGGGAGATCCAGATACTAGGAAAAATTTATACACTAGGAAAAACTAATACATTAAAATCCATGTAGCTTTGAAAGTATATAAATGTAACAGAGAGAACTTAACAGTGGGGTTAATAGGTCAGTCAGAACAGTTCCTCTCCCTCCTTCTCTTGTCTCTTCTTAGAATAGACCAGGCCACATCTCTGGTGCTTGGCTTTATATGTATTATGTGATTATGCTTCTTTTCATCATAGGCTTGAAAGGTAGGTTGGTTCTTATTTATTTATCTATCTCAGTCTTCTCGTTTATTTGTTTCAGTTAACATTATTAAAAACTGTGCTTAAGCCCAGTCACATGGAGTTGCCCTGACAGTTAGGATTTAGCTTAAGGGAAATGGTCAGAAGGACTAGGTTCTCCTCTGGTACACAGGCCTCCATTTCAGGTCAGAGGCATTTCTGCAGTGTTTTAAGATTTTTTTCAGGAGTGGTATTTTTATATTTGCCCAGATACTAAGAATGCTACCTAAAAAAACACTTATGTGTTTCTCTATGTGATGGCATTTATAATATGTACTGCATGCAGAAGGACGCATGATAAGGCTACGTGAAGTTGCATACTCTGCTAGGATAATGTTGGAGGAGTGGGTGCCTCAGTGGAAACGACTTATAGCCTGTCCCATTTCTGTGGCTCACTGCTGTGGTGTCCAACCAACCAGAAGACCCCTAGTTTTACTGGTAATATCCTTCATTGTCCCACTCCAGAAAGGAAAGACCCTGGCCTACAACAAGAGTCTCATGGCTTCCGTGGAATCAATGGCATTTAGGTCGTCAAATAATGTTGACAGTTCTTAGCCAAATTGTTCTTCTTAACAGGGGAATTTGGATGGTTTTAAAAACTGCTATCTTGAGCTTAAAATATCCTTTAAGTTTCTATGGCAGTTAGAAATGATTTATACAAGAAATGTCACAGCTTTAGGGAGCATTTTCAAGTAAAGAGGCTGCCTTCTGTAACAGACTTTTGCAAAGATGAACTTCAAATATAAATCCTATAGTGCAGGGGTTAAGTATTTCTATAAATTCTTTCTCAGATGTCTAGGTGGTTAGTAAATCTAGCCCTGTGGTATTAACATCAGAGTGTATTTATTGATCCTTCTGCTTTCTGGAGGTTATACATTTGCATTGATTTTCCTTTTTGCTCTTTTTATTTGTTCACTTGTCTCTTTAGATAGGTGGGTCTGTTTGACTATCATATAACAATTTTCAAATAAAAATTCGAATCTAGAGTCTGTCCAAGACCATAATATTTTAATTTTAGAGTGTTAATTAGATTTTACAAATTAATCTTTCTTGCTGTGGAGAGAATTACCTGGCATAAATTTGTAAGTGAGTTTTATTTATTTCATGCTTGGCTGTTGCACACAACTGTGAAAAACTGCAGTAGAAACATCTTGTCTCCTAAAAAGCAGGCAAAATATAACCCAGTATAACAGTATACTGTACTTTTCAGTCCGTTTTTCCAGCTAGATAACCACTGGTTCTATTAGATTTTTCTTTTTCTTATTGAAACAATTTTATATGTATGATACAGGCTCTGGGAACGATTATCACAGCAGTGAAAGTTATACCACTTATGTAGATGATGTACTGCTACAATCCTAAGCATTGCCATTGTGTCATGTAGCTCCAGGCTAATATAAATGACTTTGAAATGATAAAATCACTATTCTGGTTTGTTACAGGAACTAAAATGAGACCCCAGTGGTTTCCATGCAAATCATATCTTGTGAGACATTTGTCAGTGTCAAAGTTAAGTCTGTTGAATTCAATGTTCTCCAAATGAAAGTTTCATTAAATGCTTTTCATTACACATAATGGCCTATTTTACAAGTGTCTAATCTAAAGATATAAGGAGCACTAAGTTATAAGAAAATATTTCTGGTCATAAATGGCCTTCTTATAACAACATTTTCTAATATATTCGTTTTTAAGGAAATCTAGAGTAAAAGTTCTGTTCCCATGTTACACAATGGATCGAATTTCTAATATTCTGTCATTTTTACAAACAGAAATCTGCCATTTCCTCAAAAGGAATTCTTTTCAACCCATAAATGCAAATAGGATTTAAAAGATTCAATAGACAGACAAGGACAAAATTTTATGCTGATGTAGATCTAGTGTTAAAAAATGAGGTTAAGAGCGCTCTGGGATAAGAAGATGAGATTTATGGATGAGATTACAGATCTGTTTGCCTCCAACTTCCCTGGAAAACAAATGTATCTTGTTCTGAAGTATATTTAACAGCAAACTATACAAACTGGCTAATTTATGTTCGATTCATGCAGCTGGATTACAGTTAACTACAGGTAACATGAGGTGTGACTGACATTTATGGCATATAATTAGGGAACAACCTTGTGTTGTTAAGGGGCTGTCACTGTCTCACTGAACCGACCTTCCCTCTCACACTAAACATTGAATAAAAGAATTGTTTCTCTATGCTATTCCCCCTTGGATCATTATTAACTTCCACAGGATAAGATGTCACTGAAAATCTTCTGACTATTCATCACCTTCAAATAGCCCTTTTGGCTATAATGGGTTACAGGTCCACATAAATTTTCATCTAGTCTTAAAGACTTTCTAGGCTTTGTAAGAGCTCCTCCAGCCTCTTAGCTGCTGCCTAGATTCAGTATCCCTTAACTGTTACCACAACTGAAATTTCTCATCTTTTTTATCTTCCATATCCTTGAGCTCAAATAAGCCCTCAGCACACCTCTTTCCTTCTTATCTCCTAGATTGTCTCCTATAGTGACTGTTCCAAGAAAATCCTTTGCGAATGTCTCTCAGGATGATTTCTGATTGTTGCTATCCTGTAACATGGCATCCAGTACTGTTTTATTTGTTTGTTTTAGAGGAATCTGTTCCTGGCATCTATCAGGTGATCCTCCAGCTCTCACATAGGACCATTTGACTCAGGAGAAAATCACTGATATTTTGACAGACAATAAAGAAGATTAACAAGGACACCACGACACAAATTTCAAAACCCACTGCAAAGATCTACCCATGCTATAAATATTGCTTGAATATCTTTTTGACTGAAACACAAAAATAATTTGTTGGATTCTGTAAAGGGTAACATTGTAATGTGTCCTTTCATATCCTGAAGGTTAAATGGTTTGGTTGGGTCCTAAATTACATATAAGGGGAGGTGTGAATTTATAAAATAACCTGTAGTTTCCATATGGTGCTTTATAGACATTATACATATATAATTACACATATACATAAACCCATTATTTGCATTTGTTTGTATATATACCTCAAGTTTCATCCCAAAGAAGAAGCTGCAAATAGTGTGTCTATCAATTTATTCTCCTGGTTGCCGTATCTTCTAAGGGAGTTCTTCAGCTATGTCCGTATCAGCAACTGAGATGATAAAAGACATCTCAGTTCAGTGAGAGACAGAGGACTCATTAGCCAAGGCACCGTTTAGGTGTCTGGTCACATCCATTTATTTTAGCATCCTTACGTATTGCTCATTGAAATGAAGGAAAAGATCTTAAAAAAAAATAATCAGTGGCAGTGTTCTTTAAAAAAATCCCACCTCTACCAGCAAGAAATACAGTAGGAATCAAATATGTAGCACATCCTCTGGTCTGAAAACGATTCAAAGCCAAGTACTTCTCTCTAATTTCAACGGATGTACAGAGCATTTATTCCCTCATTCAATAAATTTAAAAGGAGTACTAACATAAAACTTTATTGTGATCGTCATTAATGGCCCTTCTTATTTCACAATCTCATTCAATCAAGTAATGTGAGCATTATCATTTATAAGCAGTTTTTATTAAATACAAATTAAGCACAGTAAATCTTGTTCATTCACCTTTCTTGTGGATATATTTACGCTGATTTATGAAAAAGTTGAAAGCTCTTTTGTATCAACATTTTGTGCTTTTGAAACTTTAAGGAGAAAACATCTATTTCTTGAAGCTGTGTTCTCAAGAGAAAACACACACACACAAAACCAGACTGTTGTGCAGAAATCAGAGAGTATGGACAAACCCACCTGGCAGGCAAGAAGAAGCTGTCTGAACAAATGTATCATATCATACGAGTTTGTTGAGTAGTTGACAAGCACAGAGTGGTTTTTGGAAAGTGTACATATACACAGCACCATCCTGCCACTGGCTGCTGTGCAGCTGAGCCTTAAGCATATTATCTCATCTAAATTCCCTCTTATGATTCACCGTTTCAGATATTACACCTACCAGCAAGCTAACAATAGGTCTGTGTGACTCTTGGTGTGACTCTTGATTTGGGGGGAGTGTGTATCATCCTCACACTTTTCCTTAGTCAACAGATGAGGATGGCAATATTTCAAATGGCACCTTCTCATTCAGGTTGGCATTGAATGCTGTTTATCTTCTAAAGTATAACTGCAAAAATGATGCTATGGGATTCCGTGTTTATATTCTCTTGATGGCTTCCATACCTAATGAGATCAGATGGTTGTTGTAAATGCCAGTTCTGCAAACTCCACCTGGGAACCAAAAGTCAGGCTGTGTTTTGTATTTTTTCCTGGCTCACCCATTATGATTATAAGAGTTTTCTTAGCAATTCTCTCAAAGGTAAGAACAAAGAACTTGAAGTGGTGCCCACAACTGCTGAGCCTGACTTCTAGTGTTGACTAGAAAGGGTACCATAAAACTCCTTCCATAAATGGGTTTTCCAGAATCCCACTGCCGTGACCACGAGAAGTATTTTAGAAAGAATTCCAGCCAAAACACGTTTATGGCCTGGTTAAAACAATTTGTTATTGTGCTAATCTTGTCCTCTGTTTCATATAAGCATTTCATTTTCCAGGTGCTAAGCAGAGAAAACACGACTTCCCTGTATCATGAGCCAAGATTCAAACCAAGGCTTTAGCTCTTTGACCCTTCTTACCAACACTTTTTGGGCCCAATTAGCACACAGTGAAGCACAGGCCCAGTTGGGAGGCAACAGCTAACAGCTGAGAAACAATAAGGAACAGATTTTTAAATTACCACATGGAATTAATTTACCTCCTCCAGCTGAGATCAGTGTCTGATTTTGATGAGCACTTCTCTTTTACTGTTATAGCTTAAATTAACTCTTGTGACTTTGTCCTGAAACAAAGGAGAAATGTTTATATTATCAATATTAGCCAGAAGGAGACAAAGCATGGCTTCATCCATTATACAGAATCCCATCTTAACAGCAGGCATCGCAAAGAAATGAGGAAAAAGGACATGGTCATGCATGCGGTGAAGCCACCAAAAAAATTTACCCCAGAAGAAAGGATTAGCAGTGCTTCTAGTGCTGTCTGCAGTGTTCTGCGCTCACCTGTCTTGTCCTTGTGAATGTAATTGCACATAGTATACAATGCAGACTTAGTGGAGTTTGTCACAATAATATAGAAGTATTTGAAATTAGGAGAGTGTTTTCCTTGCTGTACTACATTTGTGGATCACTTTGAACCTGGAAATAGTTAAAACACCCAGGTTTTTCTATTTTGTAATTACGACTAATATTTACGACTTATTTTTCCAGACCTCAGGTTCCTCATGTCCTGCCTCTCTTCCTCTAATCCACAGGTCTCCCCCCTCTTTCTGTCCTGAATCTTTAATATGCTTTTGTGGTATAACTATATAACCCTTTGTGGACTTGACCTAACCACAGTCTAACCCTGCCAAACATAAGCTAGATTCTTTGCAAATGTCTTGTGGATCTGCTTGTGGGTAAAATTCTCTCATTCCCTCATCTAGTGTATCAGATCTGCAATTGTTTGATTATATAGATGTGGTTTACACCATATCAGCCTGGATTGAAGACAGAGCAAACTCTCATTTTGCTGTAAATGATGACACAGACATGCCCTCCACTGATCAGGTTTGTTGTATCAGCAAATTTCACCTGTACAACTGCTTTCAAACCAGATGTCTATGGGAGTCCACAGGTAGCCTCTCTGAAGGCTCGTAATTCCCTCTGGAAACAACCTATTAGGTTATCTCTTTATTCTAGCTATTTCCCACCATCCAGTGGGAAACTAATTCCCATTTTATCTAACCTTACTAATAATGTCCCATGTGGGAATATATTAAATGCTTTACTGAATTCCAGGTAGATTAGATCTACTGCATTTCTTTTGTCTGGAAGATTAGTTAGCTTATCGAAGAGAGGTATCATGTTAGTCAAGCACTGACTGTGTTTGCTAAATTATCATATTTATTTAATATATTATTTCCCTTCATTTATTTGCTCTTCTACTTGCTAATATTCAAGAGCCTTGCAGCCCTGCAAGGCCACTTCATGTCAGGCTAATATCCAGTAATGCACAGTTCAGCATTCATCCACATTCTGCATTAACTATGTCTGTTTTGCTCCAGCCACAAAACTGTTCCTCAGACACAGCAACTGCAGTTAAAACTCTCTGCTTGCTAGACTTGTAACACTGGGGCAGAGGTGGGTTATCTGGTCCTTCAAGACGTGATAATATTGCATTTTTAAGTCTTGCTTTTACATCTGACTTTTTTTTTATTATTTCCACAGCCTCATTGGCTATCCTGCCTTTGTCCTCTGCATTCAAGGCCATTATCTTCACTGAAAATTGAAGTGATTCATTTTTGTTGGCATCATGTTTGTCTGGATCTCTACCAATCTAGACTGCAGATGGCTATCCTTTTATTCAAGTGGCTGAAGAACTTTTTTCCCATTTGTTCCAAGTTTCATTGCAGATAAATGATTCCAGACCTACAAAGCAAGCTTGAATTCACAGGGCTGAAGATGGTGTTCTTTTGAATAAAAATAAAAAAAAAAAGCTGAAATCTTGATACCTCACAGAAAATGTGCTATTTTTGCAGTCAAATCTCATTATTACTTTTAAGCTGATGGCTTTGAGTTGTGAGCAGTCAGTTGTACATCAGAGGCAGATACAGAGTCAGCAGCAGAATAGAGTCTATTAAAACATGAAACATCAGGGCAAAAACATCAGAGAGAAAAGCAGCAAGCAAAGTTTAGATAAGAAACACTTTGTCTAATTCTATGCATGATCATAAAGCGAGCCCATGGCAGAACCAGCAACAGAGCTCAGGCTGCAATACAAGTTTGTGTTCACCACTTCACATTTCTGTTTCTTTCGATGTGTTGTGTTAGTTTGTCTTGATTAAAACTTATAATGGACACATGCATGAAAGCAGGATGTGTATAAAGGCCTGACTGTCGAAGCAGCTGTCCTGATTTGTACACTTTGCAATGATACCCTGAGGGCTTTGGATGAGCCTGTGACAGTAGTCACAGTGGTGAGAGGGGGTGATACTTCCTTGAACAGAACAAGGACAGGATGAAAAGCTTTCCCTCAGCTTCATACTCATTGTTAGTCACTCTGCTGCTCTCGTCCTCTTCTCAATTGATCCACAGTTTGCAAAACACTGAATATTTAGTTTATGGATAGCTTATGCTCTGACCTCCTGAATTGTTTTGCACTTTTAACAAAATTAGCTGCGAGCACTTCTCTTAAGTTTCAGGCTTTTGTTGTGGGCCCAAATATTATTTGCAGATGTGGGTTTTTTGGTTTGTTTGCTGTAAAGCTAATTCTGCTGGTACTGTTGCTGCCGACCCGACCTCCTCTGTACTGCTGGGGATCCCTTGGTGGCTTCAGCTCAGCACAGCACTCTCTGATCTTTCTCAGAGGGCTTGTATTTCTCTTCTGAAATGATGCACTTGCTAATAAACATGAGACTTAATTTGAACTTCAAATACTAGAAAAAGAAACCATTCCCAGACTGTAAAAGCAAGATGGGATCAAACAGGGCCATACCCTACTGGGGCAGAGGCAGGTCTCTATAATTAGAGAGGCACAGGGCCTCGGGTGTCACAACACAACACAACAGTGTCTCCAGAGGTTTTCTCCCATATAAAATAGGATACAGTGTTAATAATAAATGTGAGGCTTAATTAGGGTCACAAATACTGTAAGAAGAAATCAACTCCCAGGCTGTATAATTATAAAAATGTTAAAAGCTCAACTACTTAGAAAGTAACAGGAATTGAGGTTTTTTTCTCTGACTCACATAGACACAGCATACTTTGTCAATGAGTGCAGGAGTCCTAATGATTTTTGGCTTATTTGACACTGTCTTGGCTGGGGTTAAATGAAGAGCTTTCAATTATGATCATGTTCCTCCTCACTCAAATGACAGAACCATGCTCCTGTCACAGATGCTGTAACCCATGTGTACGTCATTGGTGAACAACAACCTTTCTAACAAGGTCTGCCTATCCAAAAAGTGGGAAATACGGTGTCTAAAATCCAACACTACCTAAGCCTTGAGGTTTTGCTGTAAAATATCTTCTCATATTTTCACCTTTTTCCAACCGTCTAGGAGAGAATCATAACAAATTTGCGAGGATTTTTGGTAGCCTGGAAAAGAGTACCCAAAAAATTTAGAAGAGAAAAACTTGTGGGGCCAGTTTCAAGGTTGATACTTGCAAAGAGCAAAGCACATTTGAAATAATGCAGGCATTGATATACATTTCACTAACAATTTTACTTATTTTTCTGAGAAAAGACTTGTATTTCTACTTGATGAATGCATTGAAAGTAGTTTTAAAGCAACTCTTATTTGTCTCCACCTGCCTCTGAACAGACATGGGATTATAAGCAAGCAGAAGTAACAAAAGCTTTATGTGTCATATGCATACAAAGCAATCACCTACAAAGTAGGTCAGGCCAAAAGTTCATACATCTTTTTTCTGATAGTAGATATATTAAGATCATCTTACTGTGGATACAAAAAGAAAAAAAAAGCAAAATCATAGTAAGTGAAGGATGATCCTGCCTCAGTAAATTTTACCAATCCTGACTATTAAACTAAGGACATTTTGAGTTGGCAGTTGTATCTGGCTCATAATTTGGTGGTATTGTTTTTGTATTTTTTAAAAAATGCTTGGAGGGCTCCTAGGAGAAACTGGCTATTAATTCTCTTAGCTATTCTTTTTCGCATTCTCAATACTCCATGGCAGTGAGTTTGATAATTTAACTATGCCTTATGAAGAAAAGATTTCCCATTTTCTTTAAACCTGTTGTCTCACTGCATCTTTGGGTGGCCCTCTTCTTGTGTTGAAGGAAATAAACAATAATGATTCCCTAGTTACCTTCACAATTCTGTTCTATTTGGAGACTTTATAATTGCATCATCCCTCTTTTATTTTTTATTTTAAGTTTTATTGTACTTATTCTGTCTTAACATGCGATAACCGGAACTGCACGCTGTGATGCCAACTTACCAAGATACCTTTGAAGAAACCAAATAAACAGTGACTTCTGCTTAGGTGCTGACAGTAGGCAAGGTTGGAAACTCAGTAATGGCCAAGAGTTGAGTCTTTAAAAAGTGCTTAGTGTGACCTGTCCCATCTGAAATCAGTAATGATTCCTTCTTCTCTTTTGCGTCAGCAAAGGCGAGAAATTGAGCCATAATATTTAAAAATCCAACTACTCCCCTAAGGTTTTTATGGAAAGCCAATGACATCAATGAATCATTGTAAAGTTAACCATAATTTTAATTTCCTACATGAGGCAGTTATTGAGTCTGAATACACAGTTCATTCCTCATTCTAGTGTTAACCTCACAGGATATTGAGCACATTTTCAGAAACAGGGTAAATTTATTTCCTGGAGAGTTAAAAAACTTCTTGAACTAGTATTAGTCACCAAACAAGAGGAATACACTGAGAACATGGGACAATTCTGCAAAAAATCTCTGCAGGACACTTAGTGCAATGCCATCACACTGATATTTTTCAGACATGCTCAGATGGTTGCCATAAAAAAGCGCCCATAACTACATGCTGTTGCCTACCATAGGGCTTTGGCAACCCAAGGCATATTAGTGTGCTTCCTGAGTGTAATTTTAGGGTAATCTCCAGCTATGGATGGTTCAAAAGCGATCAAAATTTTGGCTAGAACTACAAAGATTATTTTGACTTCCTGGTTATTCCTCTGGGATGAATTCATAGCAAATTCATACCCTGGGTCATCCAAAAGCATGGCAAAGGATTGGCTATGAGTTGCAAGTCAGCGGCCCACTGTTTCAGGCTTATGACTATGAATTCAGACAGCAATGAATGCTTTCCTACGCAGAAAAGAGCTAAAACTACCATTAAAATACTAATATTAGCCAGTTTAACAATCCAGAGTGCAGGGAAATCCCGGTTATCTTTATTTATATTAATAGTTTTGTGTTTCAAACATAATGAAATGTGAACAAATGTAAATGATTGTTTTTCACTTAAAATTATAAATATTCAAAAGCCACTGAACTCTTAAAAGATCTGTGCATAATTGATGTGAATTATATCAAGGGCAATACATTGTATTTACTTTTTATTGCCCAGATATCACATGTACAGGCAAAGATTAGCAGTCAGAGCTAAAAGTTTTAAGATGTAAATACTGTAACAAATGGAATGACAGGTGATTCCTTTTCATGTTTTTAACTGCTATGCATAAGTATGCTGGCATTGATGCTCTAAATAGAAAATGATTTACTCTGCCACATTATGTGTACCTGCTCTGCAGACAAAATCTACGAAATTTAGCTTTTTTTATCCAGAAAATTTGACTAAATAAATGCAGAAGTGTATACAGGATCATTTTAACCAGGTGCTTTACAGCATGAAAAGCTGTGTGCAGAGCACTTTGGCAGAAGCACTGGAACAGAAACAGTTAATAAGACTGCCTACTAGAGACATATTTGCACCAATGCAGAGGCTTTTGAAAAACAAGCAGGCCACAATCTGAGCTCTACAGTCATATCATGAAGCAGTTAAAAATAACAGCATGATTGCCTCTAAATATAGAAAGCAAAATTCTGTTTCTTTGGGATTTATCCATGCTTTTGACTTTTGTAACGATTCTGAAAAAGCCATGAACATGGGAGACCATGTATATTGTGGATTAGCTGTGACTATATCTTATTAGTAAGAAAGGCAAAGGTGGTGTTCTTAAAACCATGCATTGTTGATGTCAACAGGAGCTGTAGGAACTGAAAATGTTCTGAGCGCTTTCAAAATCACTTACTGTTCATCTTTAGATCAAAATGAATAATATTTCAGACATCTTTCTGTTGAATCCTCCCCTCCACACACACATCCTCAGCTAGGGCATAGCAGGAAGAATAAAAACTGACATTATTTTCACATAGCTTTCAAACCATGAAGTTTTGCAGTGTTCTATGGCCATAAAAGTCAAGATATTTGATTTGTTTTATGTACTGCAGAGTTGTAAAATGAGCATTTAGGAACCAATGTTGATTAAAATGAGTAAAATAAAATTAAAACCTCTCAGTTTTTCCTTAGCAATCAATGAAATGCAATTGACATGTTAATGAACAGAAAAACTACACAGTAAGTAGTCATTAGCCACCCCAGATTATAAAAAGAAAAAAAGACAAAATACATTTAAATCTCACATCTATCTCTCTCTGGCATTATTGTACTAGTTGTTTAGACTGCTTTTCAAATGATGACATGAAGAGAAGGATGAAATAAATGAACTAGAGACTGTACTTTAAAATTTGTAAATAACATATAATCTAAAATACTGTTATACATAAGAAATAATATAAATTTTCGGAAATTCCTATACACACTAAATACAATAAGGCTTCATTGTATAATGCACTGTTACATACTCTAAATGCTCTGAGTGGTTTGTGTTGGAAGGTCTATACCACCGAACCACATAACCATACGGTTAGGTGACCAGGGTGCCTCATCTAAGACAATGATTATCAGCCTGTGGTATCTGATGCCTTTGGACATATGTAATTTCTAAAGAGCCTTCAGAGAATAGCAAAGAAATGTGAGGCCATAAGCGCTGTTCAGTATTTACTGCAGAGGTGGTCTTTCTGAAGACACTACAAATGAGAGAGTCTTGGGGATCACTGATTTAAGAACTTCTATAACTGCTCTTCCGGGCTTAAATCAAATTTCTTAACCTCTTCTGGAATCAAGTCTCCTCTGCCAAAAACTGATTCACATTGTTTCCCTAAACTGATGTACCGTAGCATGTGGCCAGTGTAGCAGACATGGGTTAGACATGGTCATTTCCATATCAAACACCCAGGGAGTGGTAGTAACTGTCTATTACAGTAACTTCTTATTAACTGGAGTACAAGACAAAATTACAATTTATAGCACTAGGAAAAATATGCACATACACCATAAGATGTTTTAGAACTAATAATAAAAAAAATAGGTCAAATTGTTATTAGGAAATCCTTTATTCGTCTTTCACAGTTGTCACTTCCTGATTCTTGTGCTTGTTTCCCAGAAGAACCTGGACCTGGCTACTACTGGAACCAGAGAGCAGGCCTGTAGTCTAATTCTCAAGTAGAATTGCTGTGTTTCAATGAACAACTTCAAGTGGTTGGTCAGACATATCAGACCCACTATTTTCCCCTTTTCTTTCATGTACTGCCATTTATGCAAACATTTTGATACCATAGACAAAGTTCACTGTCAAAAGAAATGGGACTCATCTAAGCAATGTAGGTATTTATAGTGTATCATGTAAAGTAATTTTAAGCAAGGGAGAAAAAGGAAATTATGTGAAACAACTTACCATACCCTGCTCTACATGCTTAAAATGGATACTCTAACGAGCTAATTACTCAGTGTGAGTAAAAGGGTGCCAGGGAGACTTTCTCAAACGCATCCCACCCACACTGGAATATGGCTTGCACAGAAACCAAAGAGGGAATCAAAATTTATATCCAAGTGAATAAATAGTTTTAATTGTAGTTCTTAATATCCAACAATCAAGAGAACTAGAAGTGCAGATCTCAGGGCCTCAGTTAGTCTTCATCGATGACTAAGACATTATTATATGTACCAGATTTTCCCTCATGTCCTGTCAGCATGATTTTGTGTATTTTTAAATTTTCAATTACAATTTCTGCAGGAAGCAGGCATTGGAAGTAAACAGTCTTTGTGCATGACATACTATAGTCATTTCCACACCAAGTGGCTTACTTCCAACAAGGAAAGTTCAAAACATAACTTCCTTATATAAGCAGAAAATAAGAAATATTCTTTTGTATTTATTGCAATACACATAAACCAAACCCACCGTAACCTCCTTCTTCACACATGCACCTGTGAATGGACAATCTGCAGCAGCTTGCAAATTCAGCCATCTGTCAGGGGGTTAGAGTATGCCTAAGAGCATAAGAGACAGCATTCCATGAAGACTAGTTCCAGAAGGCAGCTGATCACAGAAGCGATTCGTCTCTGTTTTCATCTTGCCTCTGGAGTGGTTGTTTGCTGCTGACCTGCAGCTGTATTGAATTACCATGGAACATCATGCTGGCTCAGCAGTCCTGATGGGCACAGGGAGAATGCTTGGCATTTATGCTCTTTCTTCACTGTAGGGAAAGAAAGGAAGAAAGTAGAGAAGAGTAGCCAGAAGTCCTCATTGTCAGAAGTCACAGTCGAGATACGGGAGGAGTTTTCATTGGTTGGTGTTTTGGCTGATTTTGGGTTTACTAAGACATCCCATGCTGGACATCTGTTTGTATGGAAACCAGATGGCCTGTATGGGCCTATGCACACACTCAATACATATCTTAATAGTTGGAATTAAATTCTGTTAGAATTTGGATCCCTAAACTTTTCTTATTCATATCTGAAAACTAGACAAAGTCTAGTCTTTTCTTGTCCAAGTAATAATCTAAATTCCTGGCATTCAACAAATTCTATAAGCAGTGAGAAAAGTCAGGCCAATGTGTCTTTGGAGCATTGGGGGCTTAAGGTGAAGAAGTTAATATTTTTAGAATCATTCATTTTTAGAATAATTCCCAGCCAGGACCCCAGTGTACCTTGATTTTTGTTGAACTGGAAGTGCAGGGGAAGCACGTAAATTTACTACTCAATATCCTAAGGAAAACAATCTCTTAGTCATGTGTTCTGTTAGGAAATATTTTCAGATCATGACACTCTTCCCCACTGCTGTAACCAGTCCAAAGTATTCACATTCAGATGTGAATGGTATTTCACTCAAACTCTCTCCATTTGCTGTGCCAGTTAATTTTTCTCAGCACAGTTTCCTGCAGAGATGATCCTTCATTTCAAACATTGCTTCTCAACTCAAACACAGCTGGATGTCAAAAGAAATCAGCCCAAAACAATATCTAACACATATTTGAAACCCCTACATATTTTGACTTGCATTTGGTTGCCAGTCTCCACATCAGACCCAACAACATTTTAAGAAAACAGCAATACTGAATGACAGAATCATCTTTCACTCACAGTCGGATGTGCTGGGCTTCTTTTTTTCTTTTTTTTTCTTTTAATATATTCTCTAACCCTCTCTATGTAGGATTTCCTAAACTGTTAAAAATGTTTTTGAAGGAATATAACTGTTGTTTAATTCAAGAACTAAAAACGTACCTTGTCTCAATTTATATCCTTGGGTAGTTAACTTCTGCAAAGTCATTGAGCTAACTTGTTTCATTCTCTTTTCTGTTTTAATAGGATGATTTCTACTGATCTTTCTGTCTTTTGAATCAGTATCCAAACTCTAACTAAACCATCTCAAGCCAAATACTAAAAGATAAGGCTGTACAGTGAGTTAGACAGAATGAGTATCTCTCTAGTGAGATATCTTGCAGATATTAAAAGCCACAGAAGCATTGGTTGGACCCAGAGAAGTCTGTATTTAATCTTGGAATTGTACTCAGAACACAGATTGAAATACAGGAATAGAATTGGCAAGTTTGGATTCCACTGTCTACTGTGTGTGTGTTCAACTCTCCTGGCCTTATTCCCAAGAGTAAGCTAAGAAACCCCAAAAGTTTATTTTTTTTGTTTTATTGTGAGAACGTTTATCACTTCCAATTTATCATCTATCACTGGAATTAATTGATGGCTGACACAGGAACCTGACAAGTCTTTCCTTAGCGCTTTTCTATAGTTAAGAACATGCAAAGAGCTCTTCTGAATCACCAGTGTCACCTCCGTGATGTCGTGAACAGACACAGCATATGATCTGTGGGCAGGAGTCCCATTTGTATTACTGAAGTCTTGTGTTTTGCTCTGCCAAAAGACTCTTCCAGAATATGATACTTAGCATCCTTGTGTTTTCAGGCATAAGTGTATTCATGGCCTGTTTATTCCTGCTTTCTCTTGAACTGTCTCTTCACAGGGATGATATTTACATCCCTGGCCAGTTTTTTATCTGTTAAGGTGAACAAAATGAGGTCTTTTAATTTTCTGTCATGAAAGGAGGTCTCCTATTTTCAATGAATGTATTAGCCCTGATCCCACAGGGTCAAAATTAGCTGTGGATGCTCAATAAGTTCTCAGTAAGTGCTTTTACAATGGTGTAAATGTACTTTCACTACAGGCAATTCTTCAGGTGATACATCCTGGGATTCCCTCTCTCTGCTTGTGCAGTGACTTTACACCAGCAATTCGCAGTCCCTGCTGTGTCCTTTGCCTTGTGTGATGACCCCTCAGCTCACATAAAAAGTTTTGATTAGTCTAGTTCTTGGTAGCATCCAGGTTTTCTTTCTGTGAGACACTATGGGTTTTCTCTGGACGAAAGATATCTTCCCACTCTGAGTTATTATCACATTCACATATTTATATTATGCTCCCTAATAACTATTTTAAGGCATGCTCAAGTCTAAACTGTAACGAATTCTACTGGTAACCTTCCTCCAGACAAACAGTTCCCCTTTCATGGACGATTAATTGCCATTTACAGAACTGATTGTTATTTGTACTTTCACCAGTAGTCTAACCTTTTTACAATTTCTACCTTCTACTGCTAAAATAATTTTATCTTTGCCTTACTGAATCAAAGGATTCATCGAAGTCCAAATCTTCAGAGGCTCTCTTTTTGTTTAGAAAGCAAAAAACTAGCAAGCTGAACTGACACAATCTTCCTTTAGCAGTGCTTAATCTTCCCTGTACCTCCAAGCCTTAGTTTTGTTCTTCATCCAAGATTTGGTCAACACACTCTATATATTATTGTCAAGAGATCACCTGGCCAAATTTTTGCTTTATTTGCAGCTCTGCTGTGGAAAGGAGTCACCAAGGAATAGAAGCCTGTGAAGATTTGATCCTCCCATGTGTCCTTCATTCTTAACCTATTCAACATCATAGGAGGGTTAATAAGAGGAAGAGTATGGCAGCACGATATCTTTAAGATTTTTCCTCCTTCTGGAACATCTTTTTTTTTATTAATTGGTAAGCCATGACCAAATGCTGAAATTCAGTCTGAAATAGAGAAAGATTTAACCAAGTGTTTAAGCTTGGTACTTTCAAAATAAATTCTTGCATAGTAAAAAATAAGGATGGCTCTTTTGCAAAGAGATGCACTTCTCAGATTTTATTATGAATTATGAAAAATTTTGCCAGATCCGTGTTCATGTAAATGTGGAGAAGTTTATGTTACATATGAATTCTGCACTATATTTTTTGAGTTATCTTGGAAATTTCTTACTATATATATTTTATTGCTATTGCTATTTTGCTCTTAATCCTTATTTATATGGTATAAAAAAACCTGAAAAAAGTGTTTTATTAAGGCAGTAGTAAACTATGATTTAAGGAAACAGATAATAAAATATTAATAGCTCAGAAGTTTACTCCATGCCTGAATGAACATCTATATTGATCACAAGCATTACAATAACACTTTGTATATAAAATACATGAATCAAAGAGTGCTATTTTGCCTGGCAAGCCTTAAGTTATAGTAGAATTTCTCTGGATTCATGTAGTTTTGTATTAAAATATGATAAAGCATATGATAAAATATGATAAAGTTTAGTTTTGGATAGTTTTTGTTGTGCATAAAACGTATGTATCAAATAAAAAAAAAGTCTTAGTAAAAATAAACCTAGAAAACCAGGGATGATATTTTATCTGTGAAACACCATGCAGACTCCCGCTTCAATAACCACATCTCAATGTAAAAAACAGCTTTAATTTATTTTTTCACTAACCTAAGAAGGCCTCACTAAATTTTGGCTTTCATCTGTATTCCAGACACATATTTTCAGAATTTTTGAGATATCTGAATGCTGTTTGATTTGCATCCAACATGCTGACACAGCCCCAGTTGTGTTGCAGATCAAATAATCAAGCTTTTTGGAGGCAAGTGATTAGGAATTCTTATTGATGATTTATACAGTCCTGAATAAACTCATTTTATTTGGCTTGTCATAACCAACTTTAATATTCTGTTCTGCTAGTAAAAAGCTTAGTGGTTTGTTTATTGTGCTGCTGTAATGTCAACAACCTAATCTACTTTAAAGAGCAAAGTCAATATTGTATTTTATTAAAGCAAATGTGAAGTTTAATTATATGTTTCAGTTAACCTTGGTGTTGTGTTAGCTTTGATTATTTTCCATTAGTAAACCTTTATTTAAAGCACTTATGTCCTTCTTCTGCCCAGATCTAAGAACTAGCAAGCAGTGTCTCTTGCAGGGCTTATTCGCAAAGGGTAGATAAACTATTCCACTCTGGCGCCTCGGGCTTTGTGGGTGTGGTAGCTCTCCTAGGACTAATAACCATTTTAGTTGGTAAAGAGATGCACCTAACATTGCAAAGCAAGTCTTCCTCTCTCTCTGAAACACTTTGCATTGATTGTCTGGTATGATTTCAGAATCCATGTACTACCCAGGACACCCACGTGAGGTTGGTCCATATGATAGATGAAGGTGGAGCTGGATGCGTTGCATGTAGGCAAATAAATCAAATCGCCCCTGCACAATGCAGCATACATTTCTATGCTGGCAGCCACTTGAAATACATAAATATTTGAATATCCATCACATGATGAAAGAATCACAAACCAAAATTGTTCTACCAAGTCTTGGCCTCCAAGTCATCAAGTCTGGCTGTAATGTAAGGAAGGATGAAATACATATATTCCAGGTTCTGTCCCCTTATCATATGAACCTGGAGTTGAATTCAGTCTTTCCATGGATGCATAACACGGAGTGAGAGAGCTTTATTCCTGCAGCTATAGAATATTCAGTGGGGCAGAGGACTGAACAGTTTGCTTTTTTGTTTAAGGCAAATCTGAATATCTTGATATGCTTTTTTTGTTCATTTAAAATTAATTTAAAATTAATTTATGTACTCTTAAAAAATACTTTAAAAGGGGATGGGAAAATAACATTTTTCTCTTGTAAACTCACCTTAATCTATACTTTAGAGCTAAACACTTAAAACATTTGAATTTTTGGAAACCTGTTCCTTCTGTCACATATTATCAAACTTTGAAAATAAATAGACCGTCAGCTACAACTCAAAAAATATTTCAGAAAATTTCAAAAATTTTACAAGTTTCACATTAACATAACTGTCAAGGAATAATGAGGCCAGGATTCTACTAACTACCAATTACACTGAATCAGTAGTAATAAAGCAAGGATTTGATACAAAACTCCATTTGTTATAAAGTAGGAGAGATTCAGAAAGGGATAGGGAAATATTTAACACCATCTCTTCCACTTCCTGAGGTCCTGCTATCAAACATGTTGACAAAAAAAGTCTTAAGATTTTGTTAGTTCATATTATCTTTCCACTATCAAACTCTTATTGCTAGTAAGACACTGATTCAAGACAAATGCCACCTAAGCAATTAAGGTGATTATCCCAAATGAACGCAAACTGATCAATGTTGTCTACAAACAGTCTCCAGCCCCATTCAAGCCCTGATATCCATTTAATCTGTTAAATAAATGAATAAAGGCAAGGATATTAACTACCCCAGCTAAATTAATTTTCGTGTCACCCTTTTATTCATTCTTTGATTTACACTAAAAGAATCTCCTTCATCTCCAGAAGGAGGGTTTACAATCTAGCTGGATAAGAACCATCTAACCAAGCATTACCCCTCTGCAGTCTAATGAGGTCTCTTTGAAATGGTAAGAATTGATGTGTTTGGACTGGAGGATACTTCATTAAACTGACTAGCAAAAATTAACGAGAAAAATCATAATGGACACCTAATAGCTAAAATAGTTTCGGTGATCCCCACAGGTGATAACTTTATGTTCTATAGCGTGACAGTTGATTATCCTTATGATAACGGCAACATACATAATGACAAATGTTATTAGCGGTCATAAAATTATCCGACCCTTTAGAATTTCTGCCAGAGTATTTAAATCAAATGTCTCCTTCAATGATGAAACCCAACTTGCTGAATACAGATTGCATACAGATGTTTATATTTTCTTTTTTTATTCTAAACTCACTTCCAGTTTAATTTACCTGTGGTATTCCCTGTGCACTGTCCTTCATAATTTTCACGGTAAGCCCCCTAATTTCTTATTCCTATCCAGCCAAGCAATTCCAGCCTTTGCAACACCTCTATTTATGCTCTGTCTATTGCCATTTATTTAGCCCCATGGTGAACTTTGTAATTTCACGCATATTTTTCATAATGCTAGGTGACCACATTTGGATTAAGGACTGCATAAATATATTATCCATTAATACCTTTTACTGCTGCTGAATTTTTTTGACTTTCCAGGTTTTCATCTGTTTTACCACACTTGCCAAGTTATTCACAGTAATCTCAGTTTATTTTCCTCAGAAAATCCCATATGAGTAAAATCCATATACGAAAACTTTGACTATTTTGTCCATTGTTACTGGTCACATTCCTTCAGTGTTTCTATAGTAAAATAAAACATAAGTACTCACTCAGCTGTCAGAAGTTTGTATTTGTTTCAAATAATTTACACTACCTACTCCCCCTTTGTTTGTTTAAAAAAGTGAAATGGTCCTAGAATTTATTCTTTTGTACATTTGCAGATGAGTACTTTTGATTTTTCTTTTGCGGTACTTTTGTTGGTTTTTTTTATTTTGTGGTTAAATCTGCTGATAACAATAATATAGGCCAAAACACTGTTCTTTCTGTGCAATGAAATGACAATCACTTCGTGTGTAATTTGGTCACAAGTGGAAAGAGGGTTTTCCTTCTCTTCAGGTAGTAGAATTTATTTTACAGTGAGCGAGAATTTTGATTTTATGGTTCCGTGCAGGTCAGTTTTGCCCTGTTCTTTAGTCCAGTAAGGAATAAATCCTGGTAGGTCATCTGATGACTGTGGAGAAGAAGGTGATCAGAGCTTAAAGCATTGTATTCAATAAGAGCATGTCATCAATAAGACATCACAGGTCACCATGTTTATGCGTCTGTCCTCTCTTAGGACTATCATAGTCATATAATTTCTGGAATAACGTAAAGTCTTTCGTAAAGATTTGCAGACCAGGCCTCTCTTGAGAAATAAACAAATAATGGATGAAATTATACAATGGAATGAGTCTGCAGGTGGAAAACCTCTAATCTGTGACATTATGCCCAGATAAAACCATGTCCCATTTAATTTCAGGTTCTGCGTGTTTCTTGTCATCTTCTGGAAGAGTTTAGAATTGTTTCCAGTTCTTCAGGTCAAATGTTAGCTGTTGAAACTAGCTCCTTTGGACTGAAGTCCCCAGAGGTTGAGAAGTTAGTCAGGTATCAGTAACATGACTTACTTTTTGGCTTCCAAGATAAGTAGTGAGGTGCAATGCAATCAGAACAAATCAAGTTTGTTTAGATTTTTGTGACTGTGATTTTGATTTCCTGCATTTATTGGGAAAATACTAGGCACTGCTTGTAGTTTCACATGCCGTGGCTGATTGATATAAACCAGAAATCAAAGCATTTCTAAAATGAATGTGCTGAAAAAATGAGTTTGCAAAGAAAAGTATAGCACTGCAAGGTGCTTTGCTTACTTTGTTTTATTGATGTTGTGTCAGATCTGGTCAAAAGACAAGCAAAATTATTGTTTTCCTAACCAGTGCCACCGTAGGCTCACTACGGAAGCGAACAGCCAGAATGAGATCTTCCTGGCTTATAAATCAATAAAAGCAATAAAGCATTTACTGGTCATACCCTTCTCTCAATTCCACCTGTATAATTTAATTGTGAGAAAAACAGTCTTCATTTGCATCTGAGGAACACTGCTGGACTGCTCCTACTCTTTCACTGAAATAACTGGAATTGAAGAGCATTATAACAATTTACCTTGTGGAGTACAAATCCCTTGTCTTTCACTGGAAGGCTCAAAGGCTGAGTTGAGTGCACTCTCCCAGTAGACTTGCACGGTATTCAACAAGATAACCTACTCTTTTTAAAACTTATTGTAAGTTGTTGTGTGGCATTGTGCTGTTCTTCCACTTTCATTCCTTTTCCAAGCACATGCTCACGTCTTGTAAAGAGTATCCTGTTTAAATCCCTCACTGATCATGCAGGCCTGGCCAGATCCATCTGGTGCTTTGAAGTTATTGAAGAAAAGAGACTGGAGAACTGCATAGTATTAAAAGGTGCTGCCATGAGGCTACATCAGACTCTACTGAGAACTGTCTGTATTTAACTGTAATCTGAGAAATTCACAGCAGCAGTAGCTAAAAGATTTTATCAACCCAAGTCTGACATGAAAATTAATAGATAAAAAATCATTGTCTCCAAAAGACCACATTTTATTTTAATGTTCATGTTCTAGAAGAAACTCAACGTCAGAGAAACTTCAGGAAATCCTCAAATCAATATGTATAACAGATACTTGAAAACAGGATGTGCTGAAATATGGCTCTTTCATTGGCTCTGTAGGACCTCTATTCTCTGATAGTGGGGTGAAGCAAATTTCAAAGTTATAATTAGATTTTGATTCTGTAGAAGTGAACTTTAGCATATAGATTGCAATTAACTCCTCCTGACAGAACAAAGCACAGAGATGAACGATGTCATACCTGTTAAACCTAAAAGGTCAGATTCAAACCTCAATAAGGCTTCCAAGCAATATTCAGCTGCATATGTTCCAAATCTCAATCCTAGAAAGCCTGTTCAGCTGCCTGCTGACACTGTTAGCTGTCCTCTGGAGGTCCCTACTTCTAATGTGCTCCTGGGTCCTCTTAGTCATGCCAAGGGAGCTTAGGTACATGACTCACTAAACCTCAGAATAAGGCACTTGTGGAAGAGAGATCAGGCTTTTATCTCGAATCTGTCACTGTGCTGACATTAACTGGTACTGACTGAAATGCTGAAGGAGTCTCTAGATCAAGGACCTGGCCTGCAGCTCCGTGTTTCTCTTGCCCTCCTGGATGGTGATTTCAACAGACTCAGGCAGAAGCTGACACTAAACCCAAATCTTCTATTTGCAGAGGAAATTCTGTAACTGTTGGCTGTTCTATTAGAGAGGGAGGCCATGGTCATCTCTGACTTTTGTGTTCTGAAATGAAAGCCAGCCATACTCTGTACTCAGGAAGACAGAACAAAAGCTTTTTCTCTAGGAGTGACCCATGTATTTGCTGCTAGAAGCACAGCCTTACCTACCTGAGAGGGGGGTCCTGCATTAAACCTCTGCTCTCTGCATTCCACATTGGGCTTATTTGGACAGCCCTCATCCAAGGGTGTGTCCCTGTGTGGGGAACACTATGACCCATCAGGACCCTGGGAACTTAAGTTCTAGCAATTCATCGAGTTGATAAACCGCTTTTCCTACCTTGTCTTCTGTTTTGCAATCTGGTAAATAGATACAATAATGCTACTCCACTATTTAAATGCAAAGAGGAAAGTTAATGGAAAGCTTTGTCTAAGAGCCAGGTGCTATTATATATTATGTACTATATATATAAGATACTATGTACTTATTATATACATGTGTATATGTATATATATGTATATATATGTATTGTACTATATATATGTAACATTTTACAAAACTTCATACTGAAGTATGGTTTTAAGTGGGATTCTAGTGTTTTTACATATATTGCTTTCTATCATTAGTATATGTGTGGCTCCAAAAAGGGCATTCGCATTTATTATCTTATTGGTTGTCATGCAAAATGCACTCTTTTTATATAAGAAAAATAAAAAACTTTGATATTGAATTGTTGGATTGCCAGATAGGTAGTTCTTCCCAAGTTATTTTTTTCTTCCTGTCTTTGGCTGCATTAATTTTTGTTGAAATCGCCAATCTACAAAGAGAAACTCCGCTTATCTTGGTACTCGGCCCTGACCACACTGAAAGCAGGAGGTATCAAAAATTTCATAAGGAGTATTATGATGCTCCAAGCTGGCTTGTCTGGACAAAAGAATTCCAACGGGAGCAGTTAAGTTTTAAATAAAATTTCAGCATTTTCTTTCTTAATTAAAACCAAATCATGGCTGACATAAACTGGGATTATTGTGCATAGCAATTTATATCAGGTGAAGATTGCATTCTGGGACTCTTTTATTGATTTGTACATGCAAGAAACATTTCAAACTAATGTGTTCCCCAACAGCAGAAATTCATTTAGATGTAAAAAACAGGTGTTATGTTTTTTAAAATTATTTTTAACTGTCCTCAGCTTGCCTTATGGGAATCTATAAGGTTTTTTAATAGCTCTTTGGGATTACAAAATGGTGTTTAATTACTTGTAATGGGTGTACTGGTGCTTTAGGTATAATAGTGAATAAAAAAATACTTATGATCTCTCACATTATGGAGGTTCAGTAGATTCACTATTAATGTTATTTTTTCCTTTGACTTTGTTCTTTTTTATACACAAATAGAATAAGCTTCAACGGATAAGAATGGTAATACTATTACTTATACATTTATTATTGCTATTACTTGTAATAATTATTGTTATTTCTGTTTATGAGGAGACTTCAAACTCCACCAGCAATATTTGTCTCAGAAAAAGAAAATTGCGTGGAGAATCTAATTATTTTTTCATTTGTGGAATGATTTCTGTGACTGTCACATCTGGTTTTGCAGCTAGGTTATTCAGGTTTTCTGTTTTATTCACTCTCTCACTTTTTGTCTCCACATTTTGTTTTTTAATATACTTCTTACTTTCCTGCTACAGTTTCTTTCCTTGTACTGTGTTTGTTTGCTTGTATTCTTGTTTCTAGCTTAACTAGATAACCTAAAGAAATCAAAATATGGTACAGTCTGACTGCAGCCTTGTACTTACATCTTTTACATACATCATTCTTTACAGAACCAAGAAGAGAAATTTAAAGAAGCTTCTACAGCTTTTCTCTATCTGGAGCATTACACGGGTTTAAGATCAGTCTTTGAACCTCTGACAGTGAGAGCATTTTTGGTTTCTACAGAAAAAAAGTGAATAATTTTATCACTTCACTCCTCCCCACCTTTTTTTTTTCTCTACTGTTAGAAATGTTGATGAATCCAGATTTCTTATGGAATTTTTTGTAGACTGATGACTACTTTCCAGTGAAGAGTAAGGCTAACTATGAACATCAAAGTGGTAGGAGATGCATTTCATCTCACTTTAAACATATAAAAAGTGGTCCATTTAGACTAAATTTTAGGCTTCTCTAACTAAAGAAAAGATACGGGCATCTCCAGAAGGTGTCATCCTTCTTTCTTACTGGACCTTCATTTTCACAACTGTAAATCCTTAGGATTATATCTGAATATGCAATCAGGGCATGGAAGTTGTTCTCCACTCTCTGGTGATCGTATAAGTCTAAGTTCATGGGAAATCTGTTAATACCATACAAGAAAAAAGACAAAAAACCAGATAACCTGGGAATTTCTGTAGGTACTATAGATTCAGAGTCATCTAACATCTTTCATCCATCTGAGGCCAAAGATCTATAACAGCATTGCATCAGCCTTGGTACTAACAGCCAGAGACGTACCATTCCCTGACCCTCCAGTTAATTGCTTTGACCTAACTTGTGTGGTCTTGACCAAATTTCCAGTTGGGAATGGTCCCCTGGCTATCCCTTGATCACTCTTGTATGTAGTTTGTAGAAGTGCTAGGTACCTTGACTCAAAAAAATGTTAAAAGCACCCTGACATTTAAGCTTTATAGATGATCCCAGACCAATGCTTGAGCCATATCTGAATCCTGTCTTATTTTCTACTGCTTATTTAGCTTTTAGGGCTATGCATGAATTATATAATTCATATGCTTTTATCACACAGCCTTTCTTTATATGCACGTTAAGATTTTCAAAGACAGAGGACAAGGAAAGATGAAACCATGTAAATAATAGTGGAAATCATTTACTGTTACCAGAACTCAGTCAAAACAAAAAGTGACACATAGGGAATACCAAGGTATGTTTTATACACTGTCAGGAGTTAAGGTTTCAGATTTGCATACAAGTCAACTGAAACAGAAACATAAAAATATGTCTGCTCCCGGTTATGTGTTTTCCCTGGCGGCAAACACCAGGCTGTAAAAGACTGCGTACCCGAAGTATTTTTACTGATAAATGGAAATGCTGTTACCAGGGCTATTTTTATCAACTGTTTAACCCCTCTATGGTTCATTTTGAGACTTTCTATCATGTAGCTAAGCTATATCTTTTAACATTCCTGACTCCTTTCCACGGCTGAACTTTGAGAATCTTTTCCACACTTTTATTTTCATTTTTGTATGATGCAATGTAATTATGGGAAAAAATCTCTCATGAGCTATAGCCATACAGACAATCAGCTAATTTGTCAACAATTTTGTCTTGAAGAGGAAGAAATTTGCCATCAAGGTGATAATGAAAGATGGGCAATAGTGAGCAGTAGCTTATACATAGAAACTTGTGTGGGCTTCTGAGGTCCAGCATTTCTCCTGTCTATTTAAATAATCCTCTTACTTTGTGTTACTCTATCATTGCACATCTCAGAGGCATTTACCCGCAAAACCATCCTGTGAAGGTGGTGGCAGATGACCAACTACAAAACTGTAAGGACCTCCCACTCTGCAGCCTGCCATGTTTTGTCCTTATTTAGCTCCCAGATTTGGTAGTTATATTGTCATTAGCAAAGCAGTTCACTTGGGCTACACAGCTTCACTGAGAGATCAGCCTGATTAGTTGGAGTGTGCTGTCGCTGCTGTTCTTTCACCAGACACTTACTACCTTTGCATAGACCTGGTCTAAACACAGAAGTTTGTTCAGAGCTGGCCTGTCTACAAGCAGGATGACAATGCCTTGTGAATCTTCAATATTTCTGAGGTGATTTCTTTAGTATCATGTAAAAATCCTCTGCTTGGAATGGGAATTGAACTCACAGTCTGCGGATTCCATCACAGTACCAAAACCATGAATCTATCCATCCTAGATTATTAGGTTCTGAGTATGAAAAAAATACAAGTATATCTGGAAGTTTTATATAATTGATAATTTACGTTGTGGTTTCTACCTCGATGTATCTAATTTCTACAAAACATCAACAAAGGAATTTCCTGTCACTAGAACCTGGGAATGGGGCTGACGTTCTGGCTGATGGCATTTGAACAAGACAGATCTCTAGGTGAGGCTGGGATAAAGAGTCACTACAGTGCACAAATCTTTACAACGTTTTCAGTTCAGACATACCCCATTAGTTGTAACCCAAAAGCAAACGGAACAGAAGCATCTATTTCACAGATCACCAAGATGCTTATTTAGTCGTTTAGATATTTCATCTGAAAATATAAAGGTCTCTGGACCCTTTTTCAGTAATATGTCTATAAATTAGAGGTAAAAGTATTGGTAATGACAAATTTACTCCAGTATAAATCCTGGACATCCTGGAAGAGGATCCATGTTGTATTCTCATCTTGTTTAGTTTTTTATCCTATTTTTAATTTAGCTATTTCTGAAATTTCAACTTTCAGGCTTTAGAAAAAAATAATTGAAGTTCATTCTCCATGGTGCAGTGAAGGCACATTTTTATACTTAGTGTTATTGAGAAGAAACTATTCACTTTTTCATTATTCAAATAGATCCAGAAATAATTAGTAAGTATGGTAATGATAGATGTAAATCCAATCACTAACAATTCCTAAGATATTCCTAGTTTATATAATAGCAAAGAACTTCTGACTTTCAAAGTAAATAAATACAGTATGCTTTGTAGAGCAGGAAGGAAAGAATCCAAAACAATACACTTGCTTATCTTCTGTAAAAATTAAAAGAAAGAAAAGGTGCCTTACAACTCTCAATTTTATTTTTGAGGGACAATATCAGTAAAGACAAGAAAAAATCTTCTGGGTCATCCTCTCTCTGGTATTACAGGCTGCCATGTAATACATCCTTTTGCCACAAACTAACGAAGAGTGAGCTTTTTTTTTCACATCTTCATTTGAAAGTTTCCTCATAAATTCTTCATATTACACATCTTAACAGTTTTTGCCAAATTTGGTTCCATCAAGTGGACAACTTCCAGTTGGAATAAAGCTGCTCTGCTCCTTTTCTGATTTATTTATGGAAGGAAAGCAATAAAAACTCTCTAAGCTTCCGTTTTTCTATACTGAACAAGGTGAGCTGTTATCATCTTGCAGTTAGATTCTTTGTGAATGTCTTGACTTATCTTCCAGTCCTTCTTGAATATTAAGGGATGAAAAATTTGTCCAGAACCCCAGCAGGACTCTTTTAGTGCCTTGTTCATAATCTGTAGCGGTTTCTGGAAATCTAATCTAACATTACTTGCAGCCATTACCTTCTGTTTATAATGACTTTAGTGTAGTGGAACCTCACCTTTTCCTGCACGAAGATCATTATCACAACACATGAGGGTCTTAAACTAGAGTAGCAAATCCTGTGGATGAAGAAATTCTCTGTCATGCACATCTCATGAGTGACATCCAGAGGACGCTATTCCAGTGCTGAGGGCTGAGCAGAACCACTGCCATGTGAGGTCCCTCTATACCTTACCCTGGTCAGTGGAGTGCCCAGTTGGGTAAATACCTAATTGGAGATCCAGCAAGAACCACGGAAGAATTTGAAACGACATGGAAATGATAGCTGTAAAGATGCTGCTTTCTTGTGAATTTCATATATACACCTGAAAAGTAGGGAGCAAAATGATGGTTTAGAGTCACCCTCACTGGTTTTCTTTCCATCCCTGTGTGAAATGGAGTGAGAGAATAAATAAAAATCAGGCTCAAACTGTTCACACACTCATGATATATTAGGATTGGGTTTCTTGTCAACACTGCTTCTTTTTCTGAGCATGCATCATTCATATAACTTTTTTTAATCAAATACAGGGTTCCTGAAGGATTACTGTTCACTTTTAAAAAACTTACATGAACTCAAATTTGCATTTCCCATTTCACTTTGCCTTTCTAAGTACAATGTAATTCAGGCTCATTTGAGTGATACAAATTACATTTTAGGACTAGCTAGTTAATGATGCTATAGACAGACACTACAAAAAAGAAAAAAGATGGAGGGAAAGCAACAAATTTGACTCAAGAGCATGTAGTGTAACTTTTAAACAATCTTTAATAAAAAAGTCACTCCTACTGAAGTTGCTTGGTCTAATGTCAAATAAAGCAGAGTGAAATAACATTTTTCAGATTTGGTGAAATGCAAAGTTGAGGAGTGGAAATATGTAGAGCTCAGTCAAAAAATATTTTTCAGATTGTTCAGCAGAAATGCTAAAATAATCCAAATGAAAAATACGCATTCTTATTAGATAAACATGTCATGTTTTTCTTTGTATTGATTTTTTAACCTATCTGTCTAACCTCAATTTCCTTTTTATTTCAGTCATTGTTTGTATGAGATGTATTTTTCTGAAATAAGGTCTAGAATTTTCTCGCTGTCACCAAGCAGTGCCTCCTCTTCATCTTCCTTTTAGGTGAGAAGCAATTCAGAGAGCCCAGGTAAGCTTCATCTCAGCCTTGGCAAGTATCTTTTCCCCATCTTTTAATATAACACATGTAACCTGGCTTTCTTGCTTACAGCTAGAGAAAAGCCTTTTAAGTTCAACTGGTAGCAGTGACACATATTGAATCTACGATCGTGGGACATTTATTTAACTGCATATTTCAAGCATTTTGTATCTAATAGGGTGAGTGCTAGTTATAATCACCGAGCCCTTGTTATGATTGCAAATGAGGTTTCCACTTCTCCACAAGGAGTTTAACTGCTTACTCCAGTTGATTTTAAGGGGAGCACAGGTCTTAATTCCTTTAGACACATCTGAAAATTCTGTCCTACTTAATTAATGTCTGTTCAGTGCTTTGAACATGTTAAATATGTGTATAAGTGCATAGTATTTTTTGCTGCTCCTGAAATATCCATGCAGCAAGTTGAAAGGTATTCATGTGAAGCATACAGCAAAGACCTGTGAAGAAGTGATGAGATCCTTGTAAGTGAGGCATTTTTCACAAACAATTCACTTTCTGAAATAAAAGTAAAAATCACAATATATACAGACTGAGACAAATAGTTCAACCAGCTACAGTTGTACTAGTACTCAAAACCAGTGAGCATTTGGATGACATAGGAAAAATGGTCATTTGTACTTAATGAAATACAGCTTTAAGATTCCATAATAAATCAGAGAAGAAAAATTTGAGGACCTAAATTCTTCTGTAGCGATTAAACAATTGTTTTAATTTTATTCAAAAATGCTGTGTTGTCCTTATTTCCCAAATGTGTCTGTAGAAGGCATTGAGCGCTTGAGTACTGCTGAAAAATCAGGTGACATTTTAAAAAGATAATGGAATGAAATACATGCTAAAGGCTACTCATCTGTAAATCAGAAGACTACCTGGTGGTCTTGATGGACATCAAGTTGAACATGAGCCAGCAATGGGTGATTATCACAAAGAAGACAAATATAATCCTGGGCTGCGTTAGCCAAAATATTGCCACCCTGTTGAAGGAAGTGATCCTTCCTCTCTACTCAGCATCAGTGGGGTCAACATACCTAGAATACTATCTCCAGTTCTGGTTTCCCTAGGACAAGACAAAAATGAACATACTGGAGAGAGTCCACCATACTGGAGAGAGGTCACCGATATGACTGAGGGACTAAAGCATCTCTCCAGTGAGGAAAAGCTGAGAGAGCTCGGACTGTTCAGTCTGGAGAAGAAAAAACTCAGGAGAGATCTTAACAATGTCTATTCCTGATGATTTTCTTGTCCCTCATGCACCTGGATATTGTTTTCCAGCCTTCACCTCCTCAGGGACTAAGGTGAGGCTGACCACCCTTTCTTTAAAGTCCTTTCCAACCCAAACCATCCTGTGACTCTATAAATACCTGAAGGGAGGATGCAAAGAGAACAGAGCGAGGCTCGTTTCAATGGTGCCCAGTTAGAGGACCAGAGGCAATTGGCAAAAACACAGGAGGTTCCCTCTGAACATCAGGATGTCATTATTATGAAGGTGATCAAGCAATGGCACAGGCTGCACAGTGAGGTTGTGGAATCTCTATCTCTCAAGATATTCAGAAACTGTCCGTACATGGTCCTAGGCAAGTGGCTTCAGGTGGTCCTGCATGAAGAGGGGGGGTTGGATGAGATGGCCTCCAGAGGTGCCTTCCAATGTCAACCATTCTGTGATTCTATGAGTCTGTGAAGCCGTGATTCTCTGTATAAGGAGGAGATTTGCCTTGTCATTAGAGTTCAGCAAGCAACTAGTTTAATGTTTGATGATGAACCAAAATTTAAACATATAAATATAGTGTTTTAGGTATGGCAAAATACTTCTTTTGAGATAATATTTTACCCACTACAAAAAAAAAGTCCATATTAAATCTTTAAATGTTTCAAAATAATTCTGATGTTTATTATTTTGTCAGCCTTTTATTTTTAATTATTTATTTCAGTTCAAAATATCTGTGGCGTAATTTTTTTTAACGGCATAATGAGTTTAACCATTTTTCTTTCATCTGTTTGCTTATCGTGGTTATTTGGAGCTGTATTTTGAAAATCTGAATCCAGGTAAGAACTCCATAGTTGCTCTTAATTTTGGAATACTCTTATTGAGAATCTTAAGAAAGAGAAATATTTGGCAATAGACACCATTTGAAATGATAGTGTAATATTCAGTTAGGATTATTTCAACAGCTGTCAGATGTCAGTATTGTTCCATGGATGTCCAACTGGAAGTAGATTTCTCTGGCTGTAAGAGAGAAAGCTCTTCAGCTGTGAAGTTTGGGAGAGCTAACTGTTGGTGTTCAGCACCTCATCTATTAACAAGAGACTTGAAATTACATACTCAGTGGAGCAGTAATCATTAGAGCAGACTCAAGATGCACAATAGAGATTTAATCTTGCTGGAACTGTTCCTAATGGAATTCTATGTGGTGCAGAGTGTTTGAATTATATTTTTGAGTGGGACAAAAAAAAGGTATATGCAAAAAAGCAGTTTTGTCTAAAAATATTCATTAAGATCCCGTTCAAAAATTCAAATCAGGTATGATATGTAAGTTGAGCAGCTAGATTTTTTTTTCCAACAGTATAATATATTTAACCTTTACATTTCTTTCATGTATTTGATTTTCTACTGTCTATATATAAAAATGTCTTTTTTTTTCCTAAGCTTTGAACACTGCTGCATAATACCCTGGGGAGTTCTCCAAGGTTATTAAATTCATTGCTTTGTCACAAGTTACTAGAGGCTACACTAACTCTCTCCCCTATTTGGAAAGCTGCTGTAATATCTCTGATCCTCAGCAATGAATAATGTGATTGGTACCTTAGGGAATACAAACAAAAACATTAGAAAAGTACATTTTCCAATATTTAAGAGAGTAAGCCAATCCTCAAATCAAAAGTTGCACGTTCTTTAACACTGTCTAATAATATTAACCTGATATCACTTGATTTAATTGCCCAGTTCAGCAGTTTATTGCATTACTTATGTGGTAATAGAATGAGTTCAAAGTGGGTTCATAGCATTATCTTATAAACAATGTAGCACATCATTAAACACAATGGTAGAAATCAACATATTTTATAAGAAACAATTATGAAGGCTCATGTAAAACCGCTAATGTGAATAGTATAAAGTTCTCACTTGTGACAACAGAAAAATGGCCTTTGTGAGAATAAAAATCATTATTCCCCGGAATCAGATTAGATGCACAGTTCTCCAAAATCATTAGCTTCCCTCTAGTCTGATGTGCTGCCTTTAAGTCTTTACCCAAAAGTATACTGAAATCTCTTGCTTGGCTTACCGATAATGATTTCAAATAGATACTTTGTCAGTTCTGTTCTTACTGCATTTAGCACAGATGTGTGACAATCTTTCAAGCATCTAACTTGCAAGCTTGTGATAATAAATTTTGACTTGTCTCCACAGGGAGTGCAAATACAAATGTTCAGGAGAGGCCTGAGAGGACAGCTGACACAATGTACTCTGGAAGAAGTAATTTTGTGTTGTCTGAGGGAACTGATGGTGCAGAAAGAAGTACTGACCCAATATCACCTTAGTTCTCCTCTATCTGTTGTACCTGCCCTTGACATTTTCCCAATTCTTTTGCTACAACCCCAGGAATTTATAGGCATGTGTATGAATGAGGGTTCCAATACTGTTCTCCATCCTTTCAAAAATTCAAATAGACAAAAATCTCCCTCCAGAGATCAGATCCAAATGGACAACCTGAAGGTGACAAGGGAGAGAGTCCAGGAGATGTCAGACGCCCCCGGCTGAATGCTGGTCCTATATGAAGGAACACTTCATTCTCCACACTTCAGTAACTGCTGCAATGCTACCCATCTCGCTCATGAAGTGTGCACTGGTGTTTTGATGTATAGTTGTGGTGATTTTATTGCTCAAACAAGTTTCAGAGTGGGGAACTAGCAGAGAAATGATTAGCTCAATATACCTACCTCTTCCCTGGTTTTCAACTCAACAGAACAATATAGAGAGTTCAAGGTCTTACTTGGGTAAAGAGCATTTTTATCTGGCAAAAAGTCCTGTCTGTAAAAAATGGTAGCAAGGAGTCTCATGCCTTGCAGTCAAAACATAGGCTGTATTCCTCTTAGTGAATTATAAATTTATTCCCACAAAGCTGTTAGACGTGTTTCAGGAAATGATAATAAAATTTTCCTCTAACATAAGGTTGGGGATTTTCTTGTAGAAAGTTGTTAGGTAAGAGGAGAAAGCTCCAATCAAAAAAGATTTGGTCAGAAATAATTAAGATTCAACTCTATAGAAAACCTGTTCTTTGTACTATCATTACCTGGGAAGACAGGGAAAAGACACCCTTCCTATAGTTACAATGGTGTGTAAAGGCCTTTTGCCTAGTCTCAGGCTATAAGATGGCCAAAATTGTTTATTATCTGTCTCCAATCAGTGTCATTAGTCTCCAATACACCCATTTCCACATTTTTCAGTTAGCTATCGTTATTTGTTACATCTTGAATTATAACCTTGTCTTAGCAACACTGTTTTCTTTCCTGACAGAGAATAAAACCTTCAAGACAAGTATTTCCTCACACCTTGGCTTAAAATTTCAGTTTTAATGGAAGCACCTTGATTTACACTGCCTAAACCTAAAGGAAAACCAGACTTTCCTGGAGAACGGGAACATGTTTATCTCTTGATGGTGTAATTCATGGATAAAACAGTTTGTCGTATTTTCTAGTCAGCAATGGTTAAGGAAGATTTGCTGTCTTCCTGCTCAGCAGCGAGAAGCCATTGCCATTTCTCTGAGGAGACACTCAGGGAAAGTCTTCGATTGATGAAGTGAAGATAGTAGGACAGAAACTCTTCTACTTGTCATCTACTTGTCACAGGCTACTATGTGTTCTTTACATGTCAGCTAACCTTGGGCCTGCTGGCAGGGATTGTATCCCAAATATTTGAGTTCTGTACAATCAATTCACACACAGAAGACAAAGGGTAAGTTATACAAAGGCTCAACCTTGATGTCAAACAAATCAGATTAAAAATGTGAGTGACAAATTGTGAAAGCAATCATAACAATTAAGCAGGGAAACAAAAAAGTTTTATGGAGCTGAGAGTCCTCTGTCCATGCGCTTCAGCGTACACAACCCCCTGGCCTTGGATCTGCTCTTTGGCTGAACGGCAATGTTTAAGCACCAGTGACAAGAAAGGAGTGAAGATGGGAGAGCTCTGTGCCATGGAGCTGGCAGTGACAAATAATTGGACATGGAGCCTAAAACTGATGTTGATCATGGTAGTGAGTTCTTCATGGCTAAATGAAGCCACTTCATAGAAATCACTTTATGGGCATGGATTTTCTAATAAGAAGATACTGTAATTTAACATAATTACATTTGTGCAGTTCTATCACTCCTCAACAGTGTGGGGAGCCCTACATTAAATACAAAAGTATCTTTCAAAAGGCCAGATTACATTACCCTCCATACAAGAACAGGATTGTATTCTGTAGTGTCTAAATACTCCTTGGTGAGAACTGTTCCATCACAGTTTCTGTAGGCTGCCACATAAGATACCGTAAGTCTTACTGCTTTCACCTACTCTTTCTAGGCTAGCTCTGGAGCTCAACTTACCAAGCTAAGGGAAATCAATTTTAGTGCCCAGAGAGAAGAAAAAGTGATGTGAAAGGTCATTACATCTTCCCGCTGCTCTTCTGCCCTCCAGTCTTGAAAGGAAATTTGATAAAAATGACGGATCTTTGGCGCAAAAACATGGAGAGATGTTGTGATCGGCTACTTTTATATTTTTGTTTATAATAGCAAACATTTAGAATGAAAAATAGTTAAAAAATGAATGCTTATGTCATGCAAAACAAAAAATTATCATGTTATCTTTATGTCTGCTGGAAAATCAACTTTAACATCTACCTGAAAGTGTCCTTTGCCATCTCTCTGAATGATCACCTTCCACCCCTCGGCATGAGGATTTACATATAGTTTCTCTGCACTTTTTCTTTTGCTGGAACACTCCCATGGGAACAAATTTTCTACTCAACCCTATCTTTGAATGCGTAGTTTGCACCTAGTACTGGATCAATTTTTAGTTTAGGATAAATGAAGCACCTTAAAGCCACCAGCCTAAATATAAGTCAAGCTGAGCACAGACAAAGACAAAAGTTTTTTTCTGAAGTAGGGTTTAATTTCACCCATTTTTAGAAACCTAACAATTAGTCCTTAAGTCTGAATAAGATTTTCCCACAAGAATCAGTGAAGAGAGAAGGCATCCATCCTGAGGCAAGTATTGCATTCGTGGGAAAAGTTTCCACCTGAAGTGTCTTTTTCTTCAGTTGCTGAAGAAAAATCTTAGTTAAGCCTCAGTGACCACCATTAGGGCAGCTGAATGTAGGGGAGCAGAAGACCCTGTTTATTTCTGGCATATTGAAGGCGTTCAGGCTGCAATTCTTTTCAGATTTTCCTGTCTCAAAGGATGCTTAGTGTATACCCTAGGAGAGTCTACCACATGAACATAAACATTCAGAGGTTGATGTTGTTCCTGTAAATTTGATACAGACTAGAAGAACCCAGGAATTAGCAAATAGTTTTCTTGCTGAATAACTGTGTTAATATGTGTTATATCAGGCTAACATCCAATTTGTTTAGGATATTTGTGTACTTTATTTTCTTTCAAAACCCTGTTATCAGACCGAGTATCTCCATATTTTCAGGTTTGTTACATATTATGCATATAAGAAAGAAAAAAATACATCATTAATATATACAAATATATAGCCAAATCTTAGGGAACTTGGTGGTATAAGTGTTTTCAGTAAAACTCCATCAATGCCAATTTAATTAATAACACAGTTAAACACCTGGAAAAATCTTCTTTTTCATTGTCGTTAAGGGAAGTCTCAGTCTCCCACACCTCACAGCCTACCCAGAATATGTTGTACTTTGGATGAAAGTGCACATTCTTCAGAAAAAGCACTCTGGTCTAATCTTTTATAGCACAAAATATTCAATTCAGGCTCTTCCAATAAAAAAATACGTGGCAGTGTGATGCAGGAAAAAGGCAGTCTTGTTTCCTACCGTGTATGGCTTTGTAGCTGATATCACACAAAAGCCAAAAACTGTACATGGAAGATCTGAGAATCATGTTTTTATAAACTTTTTTGGTTTATAATATTTTGGAAATTATTTCAGAGCCAGTTTGGAAGGTTCATGCTCACGTGCCTGGCAGTTTCAAACCCCTGGGTTGGGAAGGCACATTTTAATGGCATAACCCAGGATAGATGCTTAAAGTATGCAGTCAAGAGTAGCTGGGAACAGCCTCTGAAAGGGATGAGGGGGTTTAGTTCTCCTTGATGCATTCCTCTCTAGGAAATAGATTTGTGGTAACTCATTGTCAGTCTCCCCTAACGATTTTTAATTTCCATTGAATTTCTCAGAGAGTTGAAAGTCTCAGGTTTATTGAGTTCCTATAAGGTTTATGAATATAGGTAACTGTGTAGAGCAGAGAGACTGTATACAGACTTCAACTACAACCCATGCTGCTTGGCTGCAGCAGGCTGACTAGTTTTCATATACAGATTATGTGCCTGCCACTCAACACATGCACTGCCTTGATTGGGTCAGAAACCAGGCTGTGGTTTGCTCAACAGGCAGACTGAAAGAAGTGTGTATGGACATGGGAAAATATGGGACAGATGCAGTGGAGGAAACTTGAAGATGAGCAAGAGACCTGGAACTATGGCAAGGGCAGAGGGGACACATGAAATTCTGACCACACCCATCACTTTTTCTTCCTGTGAAACATCTTTATAGAAGTGCTTAATGAATCAAAATTTCATGCCAGTCGCATTTGTCTGAAGGTGTGAGCAAATAAATCTCACCACAACATAGGTGTTTTTCAGAAAAGATCATTTCACATAACGAGGGCTGCACAATCTTGCTCACTGAAGCCATGATTTGTTGGCTATAAATGTTTATGAGAATGTTCAATGTGAGGAAACTGATTGGTTTCACGTATTCTACTTGTAGGACCACCAGATAACAGCTTTTATTTACTGCTTCAATAAAGTAACTTTAAACAAAGTGCCTTGATCTCCTATGACTAATTTACCTGGCTTTGTATCTCCCTCTGAGATTTATCCTCTGAACAGAGTTATAGTTTTAGTTAGCCTCAGCTTCAGGAGTCATTTATCCTGATCTTGCAGTGGAGGTAAATGGGATCTCCTCCATTCTCTTGCAATGGATGCTGGAAGCATTCCCTGACCTGTATACATCATGCTGTTAGAGTTCGAGTAGAGCCGTGTTGCTATTTGGAGATTGGTAGTGCAACAGAGATTAACAGTGCTACTGCTATTCACATTTTATTTTTTTCTGAAAGTGAAGAATGTGTGAGGTCAGTAGTTGGATATTTTGAGTCTATTGCATGGTCTGAAGAACTAAACATCAGGAAAAAGGGGCATTGCACACATACATATAGATGATCCATATATGCATGGCAAGTACAACACTTCTAGGATTTATCAGATTCTCTATACCCGTGATACAGGGAGAATTTGGGCGTGGCAGGAAGTCTAATACAGAACATACTAAGGTTTTTTTCCAGATTTATCCGTGTTGGGAAATCTTGCCATCATGTTACCAAAATGTCAGATTCTTGATTTGAGTATAAGCTCAGAACAGATGCTATTCTGATAATTAGAATCTTGTGCTTTTAAAAGAGTAGATGTTAATGTGGTCACTGAATGGGCAGAATGTGTCTTGTTTACTCCCACTCCTATGGACATTCAGTTTGGAAGCAATTCTTTTGTGAACAAGGAGGCTTTCCCTCTTCGTCTTTGCTCTTCTTCCCCCAGAAAAGAAAAGCTCAGAGGAAAGGTACTGAAACAAGGAGCCCACAACTTACTAGATTTTGAAAGAGTCTGTGGCTTCAACTTTAGTTACAAACGTTCCTTTAGAGTGTTTCTATGAAAGTGATACTAAGTGTATAGGGAATCCTGGCCTAAGATAAGCTAATAGCTAAGTGTCTCTCTTCATGAGAGTGGGGCAAAGAATTTGCTGTTTGTAGGAATAGTCAAAACTTGTGTATTAACACTTTTACAGCTCAAAAAGATATGGACTATTACTGTACTGTATTTTTCCACTAATTTAGAATGAACTAGTAGTTGCTTGAAAAAAATTACTGTTAGTCTTAGTTTACTTCTTTGAAGTCAGTGATTTGACCTCAACTTTGTCAATGGGGAATAATCTTGAAAACTCTGACATGATCTCATACAAAGCAAATTTTAGTTGCAGCAGGTTGAAAAATAACAGCAGAGTCAAACCTGAGCAACCCACACAGCCTTTGAAATTGCTCTTCTTCTCTTCTGTTGTCTGGAAGGAAATAATCAGTCAAATTCAATACTTTTCCTTTTTATTAATTTATTTCTTTATTTTTATTCTTAGAACACAATTTCATTACTTGAATCAGGCTTCCATTGTCTGGTTTTAGCTTCCATTATCGGCCAGGACATATTAAATAACTTTTCAAAGCATTTCAGCATTAAAAGGCTAATGCAATAGTATTGTTGCTAGAGCATCCAAAAATTAAACAATTGTAAATAGACAAAATTGGCAAAATTGGATTATGCTGCTCCATTTTCATGCAAATCTGCTCTAGTGTTTCAGAGCAACTTTTCATGAGATTGGAATGTAAGAGCTGTCATACTGGGTCAGATAATTTTTCTAGCTGTATCTCATCTCAGACAGTGGTCAGCAAAAGATACTTAGAAGAATAATATAAGGATATTAACTCATTAAACTGAAATGTCTAAAGCCATCTTATCTGCGTGTCATATAATAAGGCTATGAAGCTGCTCCTGAGCTGCCATTGTGTACAGCTTGGAATAGCAATATAAAGCAATACTTATTTCAGCTTGCCATAACTGAGTTGCAGTACTCACAAGGAGCTCAGTTCAAACTCAGCTTGAACAGTGGGAGGCAGTGAACACCTGAGTTCTTCAAACTTGCCTTTACAATATACTAAAACCTGGGCAAACTTAGAGTGATCCTTCTGACAGAAGTTCCGTTGGCTCCACGTAGCTGCAGCCACTCTGGGCTGGAGACTATAGATGGAGCTGCAATCTGTCAGTTCAAGTTTTTATCAACACAAAAGCCCTGCTTATTCATCACATAATAACTCAAAGGGAATATTGGCTTATGGTCCACCTGAATACATTGAGGACTGAATCCCACAGTTTATCTTTAGAACAGATAGAGCTGTATTAGCCCTAGGGAGGCCAAGGCAAAGGGAAAAACTAATTGGAGTAAGACAGTGCCAGTAGTTTTCTCATTATTCTTTGTGAGCAGGAATGGAATTATGCAATATATCCATGCTTTGAAACCTAATGCATATTTTTTCTGAAAAACATCTTTCATCCACATTCTACCTTTCCGCATTTTACAGGAGATAAACTTGCTGCATTTCGATAATATGTGTCAGTCAGCACAATTAAAGCCCCTTACAATCCTTAATGAATAAAGCTTTTTACATTTCAACACGAAGAGGAGGTTGACAGAGGAAAATTAGCATAGTTACATAAATGAATCACCTCTGTGAATGCTGCACTGGGCATTTTAACAGGCAGCAGATGTGAAAATGTTCAGCGTTTGTAGTACTGATAGTCTGGATTCTGTGGAAAAAAATGAATTACAAAAATGAACATTATCTCAAGGGCAGCAAATAGAAAAATCTTTCTTGTCCTATGTATGTTACATGATATGTTGGAGAACTGCTTAAAGCACAAACAGCAAATTGGAAAACTACTTGATATCTAAAAAAATAAACATATCACTGGAATAGTGAAACTCAGCCTTCCACAGAACAGTCAGTTTCTTTATCCAGTTCAGTGGCTTATGGAAAACTGATACATAAGCTTCATAGTAGACTTAACATTTTTGAGGATGCTGCCTCTCACATGGTTTGTGTAGGAAAACATCAGAGCAGGAGCTTATGGAGCCCAACATTTCTCCAATTCCCAAAGCCCAAACAAAATGGGATTTGCATGGAGGCAGTAGGTAGATTAAGAGTGAGGATGAATCTTACTTTCAATTTGCAAGCAGTGAGTCAGGTAATTTTCAGTTTCTAACCGCAATCTGGGAACTATTCTGCAACAGCCCTGCTAACGTAAGCGCATATCCTGTGAGAGTATGGGTACACAACTCATTCTAGCATCATGAGCAATGAATTCTTGTGGATACAGCATCCTTCCTCATATTCCCTAACACAGATGGGCTTCTGAAATGCTGCATTTCTCATGTGTTTTCTTCCAACTCCCTTTGGCCATGCTGCAGGAGCTGGGTAACAAGCTTCAAGAATGCCAGCTATAAAATGAAGGACAGAGAGAGATGGGATTGCTTCACTTTACCTGTTCTCCCTTTTTTTATTTTTTAAATTATTGCTTCAATACTGTGACTGTAACATGTGAAGATTAAGTCAGAATCTGATAACTGAGATCTCACAAGATTTTATACAATGTCTATTTGTATATGCACAAGGTATGTGCAGACCCTTGCATTCATTCACATACAAAAACATCTAAAAGGATGATGGGAAAGAGCTGTCTTGCCTTACTGCATCAGGCACTCCATTCACAGAAAACCACTGACATAAATATAGTAACATATGGTTCCTGGTCAGTGTTCAGATCTTTTTTAAGTCCCTCTCAACCAATGATTGGATAATTCATGTGCATAAAATATGAATTAGTATGGACATGTTCAAATCTGCCATATGTGCAGGTAGCTGTTGATATTTTCTTGCCTTATATTGGCATAGGTGATCCAGAAACTCTGGAGAGAAACAAAAGTTTTATGTTAGAAAAGAACTGTTCTCCAGAATGTGCACTTCAAGCTCATCTTATGGGCTCTTGAAATGCATCATAGTTTTTTCAGAAGTAACATATGCAATTGTATAAACTTACATTAATAGTTTTTTTTTTCAGCTCACAACAACCTGTTTTTAAATGATCCCTACTTCCTCACGAAGTGCATTTGAATCTAATGTACTTAAAAATGTACTTCAAATGGGAAAAAAGGATGTTTATATGGTAAAACAATGGCATGAGCAGGGGTCTCACCTTCATATTTTTGTACATGGTGGAAAGTTTGGGGCTGGATCCCATTAGATGATCAACTGGGAACTCATACATCCTAATATTTCCTATCAGTCTGGCTTCCTGCCCCCTGAGGCATCTGCTCCCTGGAGCTTCAGGAAGACAGTTCGCAGATTCATATGAACAGGACACACTGGAAAACAATGTCTTAATTCTCATAAAATGTAATTTTTGTGAATATATCCTTTTAGGAAAAAACTCTTCCCGCTTTTCAGAAGCACATATTGTTTCTGAAAAACTCCCTATATGTGATATATAGTGATAAATATTTTTTTCAGGAAAGAAATTTCCATTTTATAGTCTTCTTTAGTCCTTAGCTCTTCCCTAGAGCTTCATCATGACATGAAGAACAAAAGCATCCTAAAAGACTGGAAAGTTTCAGAAATCCTGCCTACTTGTCCTAGAGGAAGATTATGATGGGCAGAAAATCAGGGGCCTTCTCACTTCTGCTCACTTCTGCTCTGTGGATCTCAAGCGATTTTGAAGCATGGAATTTCTTCAAAAACATTTTTTCAACCCATGCTTATTGATATTCTGCTCACTATAACATGGAGAGGATACACCCTGTTCTTAAAAATTATTGAGAACAGCACTAGAGGCATCACAATGGTTTTAGATCTTGATCTATAACATAGAAAAATGACATCTTTTTTAATGAAAATCAATGTACAAATGTTGATTTGGGGCAAGGAATTGTGCACAAGTTTTTTGTGTGGAAGGGAAAGGAATAGATAATTGCTGGGAAAAGCGGGAAAAATTATGAACCAAACCCTTAGTCATCAGACTTCATGAAAAAAGAAGAGAGGAAATGTTTTACCCTATCATGTATGCAGAGAGTTGTTCAGTTGAATGGGAGCTGTGCATATGTCAGTCATAAGATGGCCAGGCTTTGCCTTACGTTAGAGATGTTTTGCCAGACAGTTCATATCACTCTCTCTGTAGAAGTCTGGAGGATGACATCAGACTTTGAGGCCAAAAAGGAACATGGGAACATCAAATAACCCCATGCATAACTTAGAACTTGTGACTGTCCTGTTATAAATCCTATGGAGTCCCAGGATATTCACAGAAGAGTGCACTGAATTTTTTTTCCTGCAAAATTTTCATTATGAAATTGAAAACTAGCGACACCAGAAGGTCTTGTCATTTCATAAGACACAATAAAACAAAAACTTCTAAATAAGTATTTTTGATCTTTCTGAATCCTTTGATTGTCAGTGTCATGAACAGAATTTATTTGCCCAGGACCCTATCATAGCACAGTTGGATGCCTCATCATCTTTAAAGGCATTCAGGTCTATGGAAAGAGGAAAGTTCTTCCACAGGATGTTTCAGATTTTAGGGGGCTGAACCGCCCTGTCGTAAACATGCTTCTGCCACACTGTTTATAAAGGGACTCCAAAGCAGTTACACTTCTAACACAGCTGTCCCAAAGGTCTAAGGTTAGGTGACATGAAGCTGATCTTAAAGGTCTACTGAGCAGGTGGATGCCGCAGATGTGCACACCTCACTCCTCTCTGATTTGGTGAGACAGACAATAGCTGTACCTTGGAGGTGATATAGTTACATTGCTATGGGCTGTTTGCAATCTATTAAGCCTACCTTTCAGCAGGGTTTACTAGCTGGACCCCAGCCATCACAGTAATGGCTTTGGAAAGCAGCTTGCACACATCTGACTATGCCGGCAGATAATGTCTTCCCTCCTGCTCATGTGGAAACAGAGATACCCAAGTCCCTTTTGAATACCCTTTCAAAATCCATTTATAATTTCTTCCAGATCACAAATTTCACCATATTTATCATTTTCCCCTGTTTTTTTTCTTTTGTTTTAGTTGTTTACACACTTACTTTAAACAAATGAAGGGTCGTCTCCACTCCAAGAGATTGCAAGGCTCTTTGGATGAAAACCTGTAGCAGAGGGAGTGACAGATAAAACTGATGCTTCAAATTACATATCTCTCATTAATATGCGTTGGGATGTGCTCTGTTTGATCTGAGAAGCTGAACTAGCTGCACTGTGAGCAGTGACTTGACAATCCATAAGTAACAATTCTTACACTCTTCCCAGACTCACTTACTTTGAATAAGTCCAGGCCATTTAAAAAATGCAGCAAGTTCCTATGAGTCAGAAGCCCACACTGACCTGACAGCAGATCCACAACAAATGCTGATTAGGATAGAAAATGGTTCAAAACTAGCCCAGATTTCTAATGATTTCATATTCAGGGCAAGCAGAGCAGTATCAACGGTGCCACCAACTATTAGGACTGTTCTTAAGACATTTAGGTTGGAGTAACTGAATGCATGTGTTACAGTTACAGTAGTGACTACTTATTTACTTTGATTAATTAGATAAATGTTTAAAAAGATAAATTAAATGCAACAGTTTTCCTGGGATTCTTACTATCCAAGCATTACTTTTTAATCTATAACAGAAAAATCCAGATTTCTTGCTAGGATGCCATTTCAAAAAAAAAGTGAAACCTTTTTGACACAAAATAATCATAAAGAAAGAAAATAATCTTTAAACAACTTATAAGGGTTGTTAAAATTGAAGTTCCAGCATAGCAGAGAAATGAACTGCATCAATCCCACTCTTAGTCCTTTATCTTTAAAAATCAATGAAGATTGCATCTTTCCTTTGGCTAGAAAGGCTGCAGATAGAGCTCTGCATTTGATTCAGCCAGTAGTAATACTGCCCTCGCCAGAGGGCGTGTGATACCTACTTAACTAACATGAACAAAACCAGTCAGAAGAACATTTGAAGTTCACAGAATTTCCAGGAAACCATGTCCTACAAGTCATGTGTCTTCTGCAGGTCCACACATTGTGGGATTGATTTTCAACAGAACCTACTCAGATGCACAAAATTGCAAAATGTGACCTTCTTTTGTCTTTTTTTTATTTATTTAATGTTGTAAGAATAATGTGAGAAAAAGGTTAAAAGATGACTTGATCACATTTGTAAGTATCTACACAGAGAGACAACTTCTAACAGTGCAAGATCCTTTAATCTGCCAGACAAATGGATGGTACAATTCAATGGCTGAAAGTTGAAGCTCAGGAAAATTAAACCAAAAATGCACTACAAATTTTAACATCGAAAGTTAGGACCCCATGCCTAGGATGTGTTGTTAGGACCCCATGCCTAGGATGTGTTTACCATCACTTTGTCCCAAGAAAAAACTTTGAGTCTTCCTAAGAAGACATCTGTTTAAAACCAACCAGAAATTGTCTACACCATTACAGGGATTAGTGGGAATTACTCCATAGCCTGTGTTATGCAGAAGATCCGTGTTGATACTTAAGTTGTCCTCAAGATCTTAACCATGAATAGCTGTATTTATTGACTGTCTCTGTTGCTGTAACTATGTAATATATCACTACCATGGATTTCCAGAGGGCAGATTTTGGCCTGTTCAAGTCACTGGTTGAGAGAATCTCTTGGGAAAGTGTCTTCCAAGGGCAAAGGGTCCATGAAGGCTGCACATTCTTCAAGAAGGAAATGCTAAAATCACAGGAGCAGGCCAATCGCACACAACACGTGATGAACCGGTCAGGATCGTTTCTGGCATGGCTGAACAGGGAGCTTTTGCTGGGACACAATAGAAAAAAAAATCTTATCATTTTTGGAAGAAAGGGCAAGCCACTGGAAAAGAGTACAGGGATCTCAATAGGTCATGCAGGGAGAAAATTAGAAAGGCCAAAGTCCAGCTCAAACTCAATCTGGCCACGGCCATAAAAGACATCAAAAAGTGGTTTTACAAATACATCAAACAGCAAAAAGAGAACCAAGGAGAATCTCCATCCTTTATTGGATATGGAGGGGAACATTGCTATCGAGGATGAGGAAAAAGCTGAGTTACTTAAAGTGTTCTTTGGCTCAGTTAATAATAGTGAGACCAGTTATCCACAGGGTATTCAGGCCCCTGAGCTGGAAGACAGGGATGGAGAGCAGGATAAACCCCCACATAATCCAGGAGGAAGCAGTCAATGACCTGCTACATTACCTGGACACTCACAAATCAATGGGACTGGATGGGATCAGACTGCCCAGGGAAGTGGTGGAATCATCATTCCTGGAGGTGTTCAGAAGGCATGCAGATGCGGTACTTCAGGACGTGGTTTAGTAGGCATGGTGGTGTTTGGCTGGTGGTTGGACTTGTTGATATTGGATATCTTTTCCAACCTCAATGATTCTGTGATTCTATGATTCTAATATTAAATTTTATACATTCTTGTTCTTGGATATCTCGGGTACTAGCACTGCAATCACACAGATGAATAAGTGGCCAGCCCAGGTCAGAGGCAGTGCCTTTGACTGGATCAGTAATTCTGTTCTTGTGGGTTCTGATCTCATAGAAGCATAAGAGACCATCCATATTGTTCTCCATTCTTCTTACAACTTCACTTTTACATTAGAATTGCCATAAATATCAATGGCATTGCCAATGAACGTGAAATGAAGAAAGAAAAGTCTTTGCAGCAGTGCAATAGATCTCTTTATTCTGTATGTCAAGTCTTCTTTCCTATCTGTGAAGAAAGAAACTTAGTAATTTTACAAATACAAAAAACGGAAGAACTTTGTGTTTTCTGAAAGCCTGGATATGGATTTTAAAATCATCCAGCAAGTATCTTCCTGGGAGAGAAGGGGGTCTATAGTGTCTTAATTCCATTTAGCTTCAAAATATTTGATTCTATTCTTCTGGAATCATATGCTGTGTTAGATAGAATCAAGAATGACGCTCAGATGAGGAATCATTTGACAGGATGTATATATCTCCATCTGCAGTAGCCCTAGTAGGCTTTCTTTATAAGTCTGTGAAAAGAAATAGCTCCTTTGAGGACATGATTCATCTTCTCCTAACACTTCTATAAAACAGTTCAGAGAGACAGGACACTAAATGTGCTTCTCTTTTCCCAGCTATTACATGATTATAGAAAGAGCCATCCTGACAAGTAGATGTTCATGTCTAAATTCAGATGAGATGGATTCCAACATTACTGTACAAAATGCATGGGCATCAAAATTTAGATTAATTCTGTTTTTCACAAAAAGGATTAAGTCTCTCCTCCTTTCATTAAATTCTTCCTTATTCTCTGTTTCAGAGGTTTGGTCTTTTTGAGATATAGAGGATAAGATAGGAAACTCTCCTAAATTTACATACTTAAAGTTTCTGGTATCATTAGCTGCAAAATAAAAGAACACTATTGCAGAAGAGGTTATTTTACCAAATATCAAGAGACAGCCTTTTATTAGAACAGCCATGTGTACTCTCTGGGCCTAATGCAAAGACCACCAAGTGCAAAAGGAAACTTCAAAGTCTGAACTATAATTTATATTATAATATCCTGAAAGACTGAAAACAAAATGTAATTAGTAAACTGCAAAAGAACCAGAGCTAAAGTAGGATTCTTAAAGTTTCTGATGTCCTAAACTAGATAGTTTCCACCACTCAGTTTTTTAATTTTCTTCTTTAAATTCCTGCCCATTTAAAAAATAATAAAATCAATAACTGACCATGTTTAGAAAGGTTAAGGAAATTCTTGGCTCCTTCTGGCTTATTGGATTGCTCTGCTGAAGACGATAAATAGACTAAACAGTGATAACCTAGTTACAATCATTATTTATGGAAGCTTCTGATTCAGTGAAATTAGCTTGTCAGTAAGTTAGAGAAACAGCATGCATAATTGACAGATGCTGTGTTTGGAAAAGAAAAGCAGTAAAACCAGCTTGATAGACTATTGCCTTTTCTGAAACAGTAGATGAATGTGTCACTAAAGCTGGCTTTATTATGGACATTCACATAAGCACTCAGTCAAAGTTTCACATGGAAATACAACTTTGACACTGGTTTTGGGTTTGACTATTTTGTGGTGTGACTTTAAGTTTTCTTAGCATAGTATTCCCGAAAGAATTTATATTTACTACTAATAGTCTACTCTGAAGTGTCAGTCCTGCTGGATTAATGAGCAATATTTAGAAATATTGAAGCTCAGACCAGGGTGCAAGCTGGTGGGTGGTAATAATTTTGGCCAGCAGCTCCTGTGGAGAATATCACCTCTCCCTCTGATTCAGCTGAACACGTATGCAAGAGAGATACAAAATGAATAACCAAATCCCCATTAGTTCCTCATTCTCCTACATGATTCCTCTGGTATAGAAGGGTACAGATCAAAGCCAGACCTTCTCTTTTGTCCTTAGCAATGCTGGTAGCCTTCCTATAGGCTGAAGGGGAGAACATTTATTGGGCAAAAGTACTTAGAATTGATTAAGGTACCTGACTGTGTTCTTTATTAAGGTTGTAGCTACCAATAAGCCCTGGGCAGGAATGACCAGAGTTCATTGAGAAAATCAATTTCAGCAAGACTCCTGACTATAGTTTGTAAATCCGTAAAAACTTCTAATATGGGGATGCTTAGAAGTTATTTCCAAATAGAAAGAGCAATGACAAAACCAGACTGGGCCACTTGCCTGTCAAATGGACTACATAGCTTGATATTACCCAAAGAAGCTAGAACTTGAACACTGGCATTTGTGCAGGGAAATTAGGGATGGCAGAAAATAGAAATTTCCTTCTAGCTACATGATAATGGAGAAAAAAAATATCTGAGGTTCAGATAAACTTTATATGTGGTGTAGATTTTCTTTCATAAATTTCCAAACGAAAAATTCTTCGTAATTTCTTCATAATTCATAGAATGATAGAATGGTTTAGGTTGGAAGGGACCCTAAAGTTCATCTTGTTCCAAGCCCCCTGCCATAGGCAAGTACACTTTCCACTAGACTAGGTCTCCAAAATGCCTATGAATAATGCTGGAAGCTGCATCTTCGACTCAAACCTCTTCTTCCATAAGGTAACCTTGCAAATAAGAGTGCAGTTGTCATTGTCAAACACCTGATCTTCACATCTCTGTGCATCTCCTGAAGCCAACGCATGAGAATAATGTTTTTTCTCTTTATGGAAGGCTTTAGGCAGAATTTGCATTGTTCAGAACGCTCTAAGGATAGACATCAACATTATCATTAGTCTGCAAAAAGTACAATCAGCAACACAGTTTATACTCAAGGCATTTTTACTGTCAAGCTCCAAGCAGTGAAAAAACAGGCATACCAAGATGCAGTCTTCTTGTGAAAGAGGAGTGGAGAGCTAGGGGAACTACAGACATTTTCATTATGAGTATGTATTCAAACACACATTTCTGTGCACATAACAAATAATGCTGATATGATTGCACAGCTACCCCCCTGAGATGAAGGCTCTTGTCATACCTTTCACACAATGAGTACACAAAAGGTTAAGGTTAGCCAAGTGAGACTAATCTCTTGCGAGGCCCCACTACAGTTAAGGGAGACGGATATTTAGCGCAGGTACATATTTCAGCTGCTTGATAATAGTCTCTGGAGGATCCTATTTCATTCCATTGACAATGGTGGGAGACTTAGGAAGACACGAGGTCATATTTAACCTTTGTGACTACATCACTCTAACCAGAAGATATAGTGTCACTTAAAACTTCATTCAACATCATAAGATTCTCGCATTACTGCAGTATTTTAGGCCTTCTATGTAACAGAGAGAGAACATTGGGCCCTATTCAGATAGTCCACAATAGGTATCTTCCATACACTTTCCCCTTGCAACACTTTTCTTTCCTCTGTTGGAAGAGTAGATGGTTTAAATTATCTACTGCTGTTTTCATAGTAAATTCCATAGCAGGCTTTACAGCTTAATTAAGCATATAATTTCAAGCTTTAAATATGGTCCATTTATCTGCATTTATTTCAGGTGGGACTCAACTCACCTAATTTTGACCACAAAAGTGTTGACAACTTAGGTAATGGGGTTCTCTGCAAAGTTGATGAGAAAGATCAGGCAAGAAAAATTTGTTTTGTAATAGATAGATAGTGTTTATAGTACACGAGATGAAGATTAGATAAACATTCATTACACATTTTTACAGCCTCAGTCATGAGAAGTCCTAATTCCATTTCTGGAATTTTGGAATCCATTTGGATATGTTATAAAATAACAACAACCAACAGGAATAATAAATGAGACTACAGTGGATATTTGATAAAAAAATAATTTGTATCTATTTACATTACTGCTTCATGATTCCTGACATGTGTAATGCTGAAGCAATGTTGTAACATAATTCTTTTTGCCTACATTTGAATAAAATGCTATTAAACCTCTCTTCTGCCTTAGAATGAAGAGAGAACCTCATGTTTTATATACGTATTTATAGAAATGGCTAGATTTAAACACTGTGATTCTTTTACAAGAATTTCTATCACAAGCAACAGAGTTTGAATCCAGAAATCAAGTAATCTTTTACTCTGGGGAATCTTTCCAGTCAATCACAGCTCCATGAATAGGAATGCGATCAGAACAGATGCTTTTTCTTTTCTTTTTAATAATGCATTTGAGCAGTAGAGCAGGCATTTGTATTCTTTTAAATATTTCAAAATCAAAGATGGGGGAGAGAGAAAAAAAAGTGGGGAAGCGGAAGTGAGTTTAGAATGCCTAGAAAACATTTCAGCAAGTTTGTTCCTTCTGCATGGAAAGCAAAAAAGAAAAGAATTACAAAACAATAAAATGCATAGATCTTTATTATGTTTGAGTAATCACCTTCCTCTATGAGCTATATCAAGCTCAACACAGATGTAAACACCTCATTTGGTGAAGTTATGCTGCATTACAGCAAAAAAGGAATTATAAAAAGGAAGAGTATTTCATCCACTGGTTTGTAGCCTGAAGCCCCTGAAGTCTGCCTTGTAAATCAGGCCAAAAACGTGTTCACAAACTTCTTTGTGGAACACCTGCTGCCAACAGAAGGCATATATATCCTTGATAAGTCAGATATTACCTGAAAGTATAGTTCCAAAGATATGCTCTAGGTATCAAAAATTATACAAAGCTAATTTGGTCTAAAATTGGCTTTCACATTAATGAGACAGGAACAGATCAAGACAAAAATAGGTCTGTGATTATTCCTTATGATTTTACAGTTTAAAATGCCTTCATATTGCAACACAAAACTCTTTATACAAATAAACTGGGATTTGCACATAATCCCATTGCTTCATCATTCTGGCATATTTTCATAAGATTTTCTTAGAAAAAAATAGTCTGTTAGAGTCTGCCATCGAAAGAGCCTGGATTTTTGCTGTTATTTCCAATGGCTTTTTGTTCTGTTAAAAACAGAAACATTTAATAAAATCTTTTTCAGTTGTAGAATTTCCTGCTGATATAAATATAAAAATGTTACAGCAGCAGTTTGAAATCTCTTTAAAAATTAAAATCTGATGCCATCCATAAAATTACTTTGAGTGCTCCTTCAGAAAATCTGCAGACGACTGCATACTAGTCAGGAATATTGGTGGTTTAAATGGTAACAGATCTATGGAAGAGCTCAAGGTGTCTTCATCTAGAAGTGCAAACTGTTATTTACCTCTTCCTCCATTATATTTCTCTGGGGAATGTTATGAACAAAGGAAAAAAATTAAGATGCTCTAAAAATATTCTGTTGCAATTAGTAAGCTATACATGTTGCTGCTATGAAAATGCCATTATCATAACTCCTGCCCTGTACAGTTTCTACAAGGAGGAAAAAGGAAAAATATCTACAGTTTGTAATTAAAAATACTTTTAACAGTGAAGATCAAAAGTATTAACTATTCATGCCCTAGGTGAATCAAGATTGTTTTCCTTTTTGGGTTTCTGCAAATAGAGCTTGTATACATTCAATAGTTATTCTTGAAATAAGACCTTAGTGCCATGCAGATGGTGATAGACTCCTCATGAGACTTTCCAGGCTTCTGGTCGAATTTTGAGTGATTTCATACCATGTAAAACAGAATAAGAGTCTTTATAGAGGCCACTGAAGCTCTCTTTTCAGTGTACAGCAGCAGAAAAGAAATAGTAAAAATAAAGTAATATAGGAATCTTCCACTGCTATTATTGGTCAGGACTACAAACTTCTTTGGAATTATATTATGAATTAGACAGTGGAAATAAAAAAAGAAAACTCAGAGAAAAGAGGTAAACTGGCCTAGAAACTTTGATGATGTTTAAGGTGCTTGAAAATTAAGAGGTTTACATTAGACAGGAAACACAAAAACAAAACAATGTGATATATGGACTATGGACTAGTCGACACCATGAAGAAATCAAATCTTACACTTCAGACCACTGTTTGTCATACAAGAATTTAGAAATAACCTGCAAGGCTGAAAGAAAATAAAACCAGAACTGATCTTTCCATATGAGTGTCTGAAAGATATCTGAGAGCAATAGGAATGCAAAGACACAAGGCTCAGAGGTAATTAACATGTTGATCACCAACTCTAAACCTGCAATTAACTCTTAGAACTTGTTTCAGCAGTTTAAGTTACCTTGGAGAAAATGCTAAGGGAACAAATTCTTTGAAATGAGTTTCTATTGCTTGTTCAGAGAAGAATTCAGTGTTATCCTTGAGAAACAGCTAGTAATGCCATAGTCACTACAGATCTGTAGTGGGAAACAGAAATACAGGGAAACAAACTATATCCCTGTTGAAATACATCACATGGAGTTTCAGTTTAATTCTAAGTCATCATCCTGAACTCAAGAACTGCTTGGATGTGTTCATTGCACAGTACTTGCCTCTCCAAATACAGATGCCTATATTTGATCTTTGGCTTCCCAGGTACCTCCACAATTACTGCCTGTATATATCTACATTCTGCATAGCTTGCATTTCCTTCAGAACCCAAAGAGGGAAATGAGCTTATTAGGACACGAGTAATCTTATCCCAAAGTTAATTTCTAAAACTAACAGATGAAGGTGAAGACCCTGAAGGTGCCTGCTAGTGGCTGGGTTAGGTGTAGACATCAGAATTTTAGTGAGATGGATCCTGTCCATGACTTCCAAGAATAATTCAATTTAAATAAACACGTAAAAGCCAAGCTGGCAAGAAAGTTCACAGGAGGAGTTTTTTAAAAAATAACATTCCTCTTACCTTAGATTTCTGCTACAGGGAAACTGATTGGAACAGAGAAAAAGTAATTCTCATCTAGCTAAGACACCAAAAATAGTATAGATGGACACAACTGAAAGTCTAAGCTGCAGAAAATATGGAATATGACACACAGATTTGGTAATTGTCCTTACGGACTTGTCCTTTTCTTGTACCCTTTATTGAGTTGCACACTTCCTCTGCTTCCTGCAGACAGAAAGAGGGGACTGATTCTGCCTGTATGTCTGCTGGCACTAGATCGTCTACTTCACAGGCTGATTCTGTCTCTTTTGTACAGCCCAATAACTCTTGAGTTAACCCCTCTGCTTTTAGTAGAGTTTCCCAAGTTTGCCTTAACTTTACTGGATATTGAGAAAAGATGCTGAACAACACTTAAGGTGTCTCTGAAACAATACAGTGACCCTTATGTTGCAGTGGTCTCAAATCTCAAATTTTGTATCACTTTTAAATATTTCTATGCCAGCCTGGCTTATTCCCATTATTTTTACTATGCTGTAGTAAATGGGTGTTAGAGCCCTTCCTTTCATTTTTAAGAACAGAGTATACAAAGCTGGAAGAAATAGCATATCTTCAATGCAACTTGATACATTAGATATTAATTTTACCATGCAATACTATTTGATAGGAGACACAGTTTTTTCTAAACAATCAAGACTGTTATTATTAAAATCCAAAGTTTGAATTAAAGGGCCAAAAGCTAAAAATGGATATTGGTTTCTGTGCATAACCATAGTGACAATCACTTTCCTAAGAAACAATTTAACTCTTGGCACCATTAGTTTACTTGACAATCTGGAAAAAAACCCAAAAAAAAGAAGTCCTGTGATCCCAGTGGCATCAATCATTTTTGGCCTCTAATAAAAGTGTTTTTTCCTTTTGGAGGAAGACAGCCAGATGGATTATGCTGGGAATAGCTTGTGTCATCAAACTAACTTGCTAAGTCAGATTTCCACAGCACTGATGGTTATAGAGAACTCTTTGTTCTCAACCAGTAGGAATCACTTTTTAAGGTCCAATAGGCCATGGACCAAAAAGAAAGGAGTAGGGAAGAAATATAGTGAACTGGCTTACAAAATAAAAAAGAAGCAGCACCACCTTTTAATGACAATTTGACCAACTACTGAGCAGATTAAAGGCACTTTCCTTTTTAACTTGACCTTAACAAGACCTCCTATGCAAACTCTGAAATTGCTAGTGTAACTTTTAGCAGTGCCAGTTCATTCAAGTTCCTTTAATGTTACACTTAACATCTATGAGGCTTGATGTTGTCCAAAAATTCAAATAGCTTAGAATTCAAGTTCAGACAACTGTAATGTAATTGCTGTTCATGCAAGAGAGATTTAAAAGGAAGAATCAGAAACTTATATGGACTACTATCTTGACTCTCTTTCTTAGTAAATGAAGAGAGCATGATAGTAGAAATTATTTGCAAACATAGTGCTAGACTTAAGAATTTATTTGCAATTTGAATAAAATGTTAAGAAATGTCACAGATAAACAAGATTTGGCTTATAAGTCTCATGTAAAGCATCAGGTTGGAAATATGAGACCAGAAGTGAGCAAAATAAATTATTTGAGGCAATACTTTTGAGTGCACAGTTGTAAATAAATCAGAACTTTTTTTTTGTGGATAACAGACTTTTTCCCTATGGAAAACAGCCAGTAAGAAATAAAGACAGCCAGTAAGAAATAAAAAGCAGCCCTATTTTCTTGCCTTTCAGCAAGAGTTAGAGCCAGAGGTGCATATTTCATTTTTGAAACTGCAAATCAAAGCTACAAGTCCAGAGCTGCTTTTGAAAGTTAATTCTAGCCAAAACTTTGCCTATTTATTTTTCACTTTGAAGACACAGTTCAACTGTAAGTCCTTAAATATCTGAAGATAACCTGAAAAAAATTTTTGAAAAATTAGCAAAGAACAGGATTTATCCTGCCATTTCATTCTGACAATTGTTATTCATGCTGCTTATCCTGTCAAAAAAGACAACAGCAAAGGGTCATCAGTTCAAAGAAGACCATGACTTATATTTACATTTATGTGGCAGTTCTTATCCGACAGGATTTGCAAGCAGGATACACAGATACACATACACACACAAACACGTAGAGTGTGGGCTTTTATTGCACCATCTTTTGTTGTCAGGACTGTTTTGATCAGAGAGAAGACAAGGCAGTATTTTACTAAAGCACAGGGAGGAACGCAGGAAAATAGACATTCTTGGGAAAAGGCAAATAGCTCAGTATCGAAAACAACCAGCTGAGCTACAGTTCACTTGGCTTTAAATATAAGCAAAACAGTTTAAAAGAGTAAGATATCTCCATGACTTTCTTCAAAACCCATGCTTATAAAACTGCCTTTTTTTTTTTACTCTATTCAAACACAGAGCCTGTGTTTGCTTTGCGTATTTGCTTTGATCTAAGACAAGAAGATAAAAAGAGTAGGAGATTCTGGGTTCATTCAGACCAGTTCAGATTTTCATACCAGCTGTCACTGAATAAAGTGGGAGTTTGCATGAAATTGTATTTTAACGTAGTTTTCTTTCAATGATGAATTATCTATCCTTTGTTTTTCCAGAATGCAGCAGTGAAGGTACTGTAAAAGCCATAACTCTTTGAATAGCAAGGACATTATCATCTTAGATATCTATCACACAACTGCAACTCATGACACAGACTTTAGGTAGGTGCTCTATGGACCTGAACAACTACGGGTAGCAGGGTCTGAGGGAGCAATGTAGCACATGCCGACTACCAAGATTAAATGTTTTATTTCTGACCGAAACAACTTGGTTGACAGATGCAGAGTGCAATGAAAAAAACCTGTCTTCAGTATGTGAGAAATGCTCAGAATTTACCTGACATTCAAGGCCAAAGAAGCTTAAGTTAGGATCTACTCATCTTCTCTTCAGCAGATCCATTGCACGGCCTTGCTGCTTTGGAAGTGCAGCCTGAACTTCAGAGATCCTCCCAGAAGATAAAACAATGAAAATATGCTACAATGAAACAGATGTGATCTCCCACTCATCAGCACTGACCATTTAACCAAACACTGGAGGGCACTAAAATTTTACACATCCACCACATTCCCTATTGCATTCCAAGGTTAAAATGATGTGATTTTTTTTACTACCTTAGTTTATAGATAATATAAAACTTAGTATTGCAGTACACTAATTCATAAAAAACCCCTCTACTTTCCTTAGCAAAGAGAAAAAAATAAATGCTGTGTGCTATGTCAGCTGAAAAAAGTTTTGCTCAGGCAGTTGCAGTTTTTACTAATGCAGATACAGTAAACATAATAAATCCTTACAAAAATTCAAATCCCATGCTTTCTGAGCCATTGCAGTCCATTTGTTACTTTCCTTTTAGACTCTAATTTAATCAACTCCAACTTCTTTCCCTCTCAAATCAGAAGACCTGCTGCAATGGATCTGTAATTACATTACAACATAGTACAGTGTAGTATAATAATCTATAATAATTATTTATACAATATATATAACTGCATTTATTAAACCATACATATCAATATGTAATAATTTACACCAGATTAGATTATATTTTATTCAATTTTATTTATTATTAATGGAAATTTTGATTCACAGAGATTCTCATTCTGAAAGCAGTGGGGTGTCATAGGAGTCCCAGGAACAGACATCAAGCAATGGGGCAGATGAGGGTAATGTACTCTCTGAATCCACTTTCTTAGTATGGATAAAAACATAAAACAAGTGCTAAGGGGTGTCTCAAATTTTGTGAAAGCTCTCTATCCTTGTGCAGATGCGAGAGACATAAAGCGCTCTGGACAGAGAAGAGTTGAGCTGCTCTAGGTAGATGCAGGCTTGGCCAAAACACAAGACAGTGAAAGCAACAGCAGAGGAGCAGGGTGATGTGATTGAATTCTGCTTTAAGGAGCAAGTGCAGAGCTTCCTTGGATACAAGCAGGAGCAGCAATAACAGCAAAATCATTGATGCTTTGCTAGAAATTAGAGTTTTTCTTGGTCAAGACAGAATGCACATCTGAGAAAACAGCTGCCTGCTCAGACTAACACGCCAGTGCAGAGGTAAAAGATGCAATGTAGGTGCAGGCATGGTATGGTCAGACACATCTTAGAGAAACATTGCATCTTGCAGGGTTCTCAGTTGGGCATGCTGTTTCTCATAGCTGCAGCAGGAAGAGCCACAGTGTGAGCAGCACCATGCTTACACAATGTTGTGTTTGTTCACAGTGAAACAGATGCTCACTTCAGTCAACACCTGGAGACGTTTAAATTCTTCCCCCTGGATTTGTTATGAGGCTCCACTTAAATGTTCGTCTGTGTGTGTAGGGCCTTCAAATTAGAAGTATTATTGCCATGTCTCTCTTGGACACGATCTCTTGGAGTAAACTCGTATCATTTTTAGTAGTTCCCAGATTGTAAAGCCAGACTGTAACAACCTAATATGATTTTTGTATAACACACACATAGTTTATCCCTGAATTAATGACTGTCTGAAATATTAGAGTATATTTTAAAACAGCATCCAGTCTTGGTTAGGAAAGTCCCTAGCATGTGATAAGTTGTTCTACAGGTAAATAACATTGGAAATTACTTTTTCTGGACGTCATTTCTCATCTAAATTTGTTTAGTTTACACTTTTTAAGTACTGAAGTATTGTATCACTTTCTGCTAAGCTAAAGACCTTTCTGGTTTTCCAGTTTACCTAGAAAAGTCTAATAGGCAAAAGTTGCCTAACTCCTCTCTGTTTAGATGAAGAGACTTAATTCCCTGAGTGTAGGACAATATTCCAGTAGCGTCTTTGATGTTGTCACTGGGGACTTGAGGATAGCTGAATACAGAGACAGGTGGGCCAGAAGAAGCAACCCTAAAGACAGCAGCAGAATTGTGTTCACAGAAGAACAGATTAACTTTTCCCACATGGAGGGAGATTTACTCTTTTATCATGATAGTGGCACCCACAGTATGAATGCCTTGCAGTATGTAATGCGGAGGTGCCTCATTTGAGAGCACTGGGAAACATCTGACCCTAAGGAAAGAGCATTGTCCTTCAGCAAGGAGCCATGGTCTTTCTCTTTGGCATCATCATTTTCCTTCAGAATGACCTTGAATAATGCACTTTTTATCCCTTTTTTACCTTTTATCAAAGAACAGTTTCTTTAAGAGTTCACTGTATATATGGTTTTGCTTCAGGCATTACCCTTGATCTATGAGAAACTCTTAACGCCTCAGTTCTCCTGACTGTAACTAACAAATTGTCAGCCTATAAAGCCTCAAAATGACCACCATGGAATACAGCAGCTTTAAAGGAGCTTTGAGGTACCTTCCTTGCTGTGCAGAAGTCACACCTGCTTTACACCTGGGAGTAAAGAGTAAGTGTGATTGACTTTGTCTTGTTGAAATCAGTCAGGCTATACCAAAGAAATAGCATACCCCAACTCGTGTAAGATGAAGTGGCTACTTGGAGGGTGTTCAGGCCATAGAAATAATAGGTGTGGATAATTTTCTTTTAGTTGTCTAGATGCAGAACCTCTTTAACTAACAAAGTGTCATGCTTGATTTGGAGGAGCGTACAAATAGTTCACCTTTCTTTAATATTGCTTTTTAAGAAAAATAGCTCATTAACATATTGTTTCCAAGGAGAATTCCATGGAAGTTCAGTTCATGGAAGGAAACCCAAACCTCTCTGAACTACAAGGCTTTCAGTATTGATCATCATTCATGGACAATTCCATGAGTGGTTTTCAATTTCTTTGGCTGAATGTAAGAAGTAAAAACCTACAGATACTGTCCTTCTAGTGAGAAATGACAGATCTTTAAGCTAAATTTCAAATTTAGATGAGCCCTAAAACTGTTGCATTTTTTAAAGTACTGAAGAAAAACCCAGTTTTGCCATTTGCATTTTGTGGAAAAGCTTTGTGGGGAAAAAATAAAATAGCTTAATTCATTGCTATTTTTATATTTGGGCATTTTTCTACAGCTGGTAGATTCACATCAGTGAGCATGTCTGATGCTCATCTGTGAAATTGATATCATATGAAAAAGGCAATTAGAGGGGAGAAATGTCCCTTACTGAAGCAAGCATTTGCAAGGACTTATTTGCTGCTTTTGCTGATTCAGTGCTAGCCTTGAAAAACAGGTGACTTGTTCCTCTTTGTGTGGTGGCTCAGCTTGGCTGAGAAGCCAGAAGTTCATCAGAAGAGAATGTAGATCAAAGGGGCAGATTTGATGATGAAAATCCACAGCTAAGTAGTTTGTGATTAGATAATTGCCAATTATGTGAATCAGTTTCTCAGTAATCAATGAATTACTGATATCTTGTCCACTCTTCCAACTGCAGGTTCTCACAATCATTAGGTTAACATGAAACAATGAGTGGCTGTGGAGGATGGAGGAATTTTATAGACAAAACCATGTATTACTAAATCTTTCCATGCTCTGTTGAAGCATCATGCATGCATTCCAAACCAGCTTGGAAAACAGTTGAACAGCTAGTTTTAATAGAAGAAACACATGAGCTATAATAAAGGCATAGAATATGGTATAAACATTGCAACAGTGAAATGTCTTCTACATGTACTCTACACGTCTTTGTTTAATTTCCATCTGAAGTGTAGATAGAATTAAGCAAATAAACATACAAACAAAAGACACTCCACAACAGAAATTAGATATATGGGAAATGTTTTGACCTGCAAAGTAACAACTATTTCTGCTGTTTACATGCTGCAATACCTCATTTGCCTTAAAAATGAGTTAGAATACCAACTGATATTATCAAATGTCCAATAGTAAGAGAAAAATTTCAGACTTGGGGCTTTAATCCAAAAAGGATGCTTCTGCAGCTTCATAATGGATTCCTAAGAAAATCTTAGGCATCCAAAGATAATAAAGTATAGTAAAATCTAAGCAACTGAAAAATATTCACTTATTAAATTTATTTTAATATTGCAGTTACATTCCTTTGTTCGTAACTTGTTCACAGTTTTACAGGTAACAACCTGGCCATAAATCTTGCTTAATAAAGCTGTTTTATTTTATCGTTGGACTTGTCCTGTTCAGGACTGAAGATGAGTGGGCGTGAGGACAAACACGCATAAACTGTGTCTTTTAAGGGAGTGAATCTGAATAACAGAGGGAGTAATGCCTACCTTACAGCACACCACAGCCTGCCTTACCTTGGTGTGGAATTCTCTCTGCCTGATAAAGGCTGAGACACATCTTCCTAAAGGAGCAGGCAGAAAAACAAACCAACCAATCAAAATCTCTGTAGACCTCCACAGGTTTCAAATATTCAAAAAAATATATTCTTCAAAACTGGGACCAGATTGTCATCCATATGCCTATAGTTACATGCGTGGCATTTTCAACTGGTAGGTTATACCTACTATCTCACTTTGCCTTTACTCCAAGAGAAAAGAGAAGTAAGAGAAACCATTTGAATGTATTGTACATTGTGTACAATGACTGGCACCAGGGAGCTGGTGGCTGGGTAGTGGATGACTTTAGCACCTGCATCAGCTAAAAAGATTGATATTAAGGCTTGAGTAAGCAAGTTCAGGAACCCTTAAGGCAAAAGGCATCAGTGTCATCCACCTTCCACAATGCTTTCCACAGGTAGGATAAAAAGATGATTCCCAAGGAAGGGACAAAAAGAAAGCTAGAGTGTGACTTTGTGAAATTTGACCAGACTTTCTACCAAGTAAAGGCAGCAAAAGTAAAACAGAAAAAAACCCCACCCAACCTCAACATACCGAACACTTGAAGAACTCTGCCTTGTTCCCTTAACCTACAAGGAAAACTAGATATCCTCTCTCAGCCATTTCAGCATTACTTTTCTCTCCACAAAGACTAAATATCAACTCCTTTTGCTTGTGTGCTGATGTGTCAATATTTAAGACAACATGTTACACAGGGTAATACTGTGAATATATATTTAGTGAACTTAAAAACTAAGAAAAGCTGATTTCCCTGCTGGAAAAGATTAATTGCCTGAGATATCTCTTTAAAGATACATTTTTAAGGTCTACCTTTTCACTTTCATTTCCTGGAATGTTGGGTTCATTAAATTTCAGAGGTGACACATACTGTATGTTACTATGACTATAAAAATGAAGAAGCTATTCATAGGTACTGCACAGACATAACATACTGTGCCAGCATCTATCATAAGCTACTCCTGGGTCTTTTTCCAGTCTGATTTTCTCTTTTGTTGTTCATACTGCTTACTTTTTCCTTTTAAAATAAAATATAATGCAACCTGCAATGCATGTTCGGTTTGAGTGACAGCTACAGTGATCACTTGCAATAAAGGCAAATAGCCTGATGAGGAATAGGCAGTAATGAATGATTAAGTAATTACTTTAAAAATGGGGAAAGAATTATTGGAGATTTCCTCACTCTCTGAGCTGGAGCCTGCTTCTGGGACCATCCTTTTTAATAGTACCTGCTGGACTCATCCTTCAGCAAGATCCCTGTACTGTTCAAAGCCTGTTTATACTTCTTATCTCCACAGCACACTGTAGCAATGAGTTTCATATTAAATTTTGGTGATGGGAGAAGTGAAGCAGGGAAGGGAGTTTCTTCTGGCTTGTTAAGCAGCAATAAACCCCTGCTGAAGTGTCCCAGCCTAGTTTGTCTACAGAAGGAGATACCTCTTAAATACCTACAGATACATGTAGGAACAGGGAGCATATTTGTAGTAGAAGACTCCATTTTTCTGCTATGGCATGAAAATAGCACTTCATCCCCGGGGCTCAAACTATTCCTATTACTTCTGCTCCTCCTCCTCCTGCTACTACTATAGCTATTATTTTTATTATCTGTATTTTTTCAAGTGCTGTGCACATTAGTGTTCCCAGTTGGGCAGGGAAAAAAAACTTACAATGCAAGACAATGTGGTGGTGTGGTATGCAGCTCCTTAGACAGCACAGTCTGTCTAAAATGCAGAGCTAGAAGAGACTAGCAGCTTAGTATCACGGAAGAAGAAGAAGAATCAGGTTCTGTGTCAAGATTTTTCTCTCTGTACTCCAGAGAAAGGGTCCCTGACTGAAACACTCTTATCCTGGTATAGGTGTTTCAGATACCTGTTTTTTCTCTTTTGCTATTTCTATAATGTTCACCTTAGTTTATTATTTAGTAAGCGGATTGCCTAGGAGGTCTTTGAAAATCCTCCCTCAAGTTTTAAAATATTTGTGGACATCTTGAAGTCTTTCCTACTTGGGATCATCTACCTCTTTTTCCATGTATTCTGGTTATTTTCATCCTTTCTCTTTCTGTTTTCCGGGAACAATGTTCTGCTTTAGCAAACCTTGCTCCTGGCTGAGGCCCTTTGACAGCTTTCCATTTGTGCTGCAAAGTCTCCGGAGAGGCTGAGAACAGATGAAAGTCTTTGAGTTGCATAACATCTCAAAATATTTAACAAATAAGGTCAGTATCATTTATTCCTTTTCTGTAGATAAGGAATTGGAAATGCAGAGAGGGTAAATGACTAGTCTTGCTCACTAAGGAAATCAGTGACATAGCTGGTGCCAGATCCCTTAGATCCAGACACAAGTTCTCATTGCTGAGCTCATGCTGGCTCAGGGAATGTAATGTTGAGCAGCAGCATGGCAATTGCAGAAAATGGCTATTGGGTTTAGTGAAGGATTTTAGGATTTTGATGTTTGGATTTCTTCCTAATTGAACCACACTTGAAAGTTTTCCAAGAAAAAAAATAAGAATTTTTTTCCTTCTGTTTTGATACCTTTCACATCAACAAAACTGAAGGGGTTTTTTTTGTTTGTTTTGAAAAGTTACTCCTTATTGCAATATGTGATAACCTCAAATCATAAAACAAAGGCAAATGAAAGGGGGTAATTTGAAAATAAACACTCCAAATGCAGGGTTATTTTAGAAGTCCTGCTTCTTCTGCTTCCTTCAGAAAAATCTCCATTGAGACATTTTAAAAAAAAGTCTGGGGGCAAAGTCAGTCGACATCATATGCTGCTTGAGGTTCAATGCATCATGCAATGGTGAACATATGGATGTTCCATGATTTATCACTAGGTCTTTAGCTTTTGTACTTAGGTATGGAAAAAAGTGTGAAATTACACAGTGGACAGATTTTTTTACAGATTCTTTTTCCTGCTTTCATGTTAATCCATACTGCTATGAACAGAAGCAACAGAGTTTCGCTTAATAGTACTGGACTAGCAGGAATTTCACATTGCAGGATCTGTGAAATGGGAACATGTGTGCTTTCCAGGGTGCAATATGCCAGTAGCTGGCAGCACAAGTTGCAGTTACAACTTTCTAACCCATTTCCATGGCCAGCAAGGAGAGAAGACTGCTAACTTTCCAATGTCATATATTATTCATCTACAGCCACCCCTCTATAGTCATCCCAGTTACTCTGCTTTACTTTGTGCTTATTGCGATTCTGAGTTGGTTTGATATCCACATGTTAACATACCAATCTTTTTGAAATTCCTCTCTCAAATACAATTAAAACTGAACTGAAGGACTGTGCTTTATCTGGTTAATTTAAGTAGAGCGATACTACATTTCATGATAAAGAATCCTTAGGGACATATGATTTGGTTTAATTTTCACCTGGTGTTTTTCACTGTGTATACTCAAAATTTCATTAGTATCTATAAATGTAACAGCAGGTACTTGGACCTTACAAAGATTTCTGGAACCATATACAGAGAGACACAGAGTAATGGAATGGCAGAAATCCAAGTCTTAAAATAAATGTAATCTGTCTATTGCTAATGAGAAACAAAACACCAGCTTCAAACTCTTCCAGAAGATGAAAACATCACTTGAATGTTTGATTGCAAAAAGAATTTCAGTCTCCATAATTGTATTTGGAATAAGCTACAACACTTCTGAATGACATATATTGAAATGAAGGCACTTACAATCTGCTCACATAGTATATTTGTATTACACTAGCAACCAGGAAACCCAGTGAAATCTGAGCTCTTCCACATTGGTGCTGCTTTCAGATAAATAATGTGGGAGAGAGGGAAATTGATGAAGCACTTGTATTTCGTGATGAAACAAATCGATTAAAAATTACTGGCAAGCCAGGATACAAACTAAGGACTCTTGGATCACTGTGTAGTGGATTCTGGTATTTACTTCACTGTAGTACAATGTTTTGCACTGAAGATCAACTTACATTCTATAATTGTGTCCCTTGTAAACAACTTTTTCTCTTCTGTCCCAGGAGGGATACTGAGAGAAGTAAAAAGAAACCCAAAAACCTGCAAGAATTAAGTTAGTGGCATTGGAAGCTCCCACGTGTTTCCTTTTGAGACTAAAATTATTAAGGTAGCCTAGATATGGTTTGGATGAAATCTGAAAGGGCAGTATTCCAGGAATAAATAAACCTCAAGAAGGAAAGACACCCAATAGGTTATTTTCTCTGTGAAAGGCATCAGCCTTACTGTAATGAGTAACAAGGACAGAAATATGCAAAACCATAAAAGGAAAAAATAACTTGTTTAAGAATATCAGTTTCTCTGAATTGGAAAGACTTTTTGTGGAATTGATGTTCATTCCAGTGAGGAAAACAGCTTTTAAGGGATTTAGATTTAACATTCAGACTACAGAAGCGTATATCTGCAATCTATAGAAGGTGCTAGTGCTCAAAGGAAAACCTTAACAAAGCAGGAGGAAGACAAAACTGCTGTTAATAGGAAAATTGTATTGCTGTTATTATAAATTATCAGGGAGAAATAAGGAAGGGGGAGTCTTCTGAAAAACACGTTCCAGAAGTAAGTGGACTTTGTGAAGGGAAATAAGATTCCCCTTACAATTCAATATGTCATGACTGAATTTGCTGCATTAAAGAACAAATAGGTTTAAATCTATTATGATGCTTGTATCTTTGACTAAACCTTTCTTGGTTCAGATACTGAGCATAATTGCCTATTTTAGAAGCTCATTCCTTGGTCAGTGGTAGATGCTGTGCGTCTTTAAAGGTCTCTTCAGCCGTGAGAAACTCAACTGCCTTAGGGAGTTTCTGGTTTCTTGATAGACAATTGTATTTAGAAAGACAATAAAGCATCCACAATTCTAACTCATCTTAGTCTCTGATGCTAAGAAACATGAATTCTCTTACTTCACTTCCTAGTGAATGTTAGAAATGGCTCCTCCAGCCAGTAAATTTGTCTGAAATTTCTTAATGTCTCTTACACCCAAAACCACAGAGGGTCTCAGGCCCTTAGATGAAAAGACCCATCTTAAACATGTAATTTTTAATGGCTTAGGTAATTTTATTCTCTTACTTGGATTATATAATAGCCTGGCATAGAACATTTTTAAAATAACTGTAAAACAATTACCATGTTTGACAATGGCTTGAAACTAAGGCTCTGCTGATATTTAGTGTTATTATTCAGACTAAGTCAGTGGATAGGGAAAAAGTGATTTCACGGGATAAATCCGGGAGGATGTATAACTTTAGGTGCTCTGACTCAGCCTGTATATTATGAAACAAAGCTTCATAGGTGGTCATTACAATCAGTAATGTAGTTTTTATTTGTGGCCTATTGAAAGGTCCAGTTGTATTGTTGTATTGATTTCAGTGCAAAAACAATATATTTCAGCCTCTAATAAATGTACACTATTGATGAAAAATCCATGATAAGGAGGAAGGAAGAGGAAATCTATGGCTTTTTAAATATATATAATTTTTTTCCTTTTATGTGACTGTTTTTTAATAGTCTAAAGATATCCCTGTGGAGATGGACAACACTCTCATTTGACCAGTGATGGCTTTTCTTGCAATGAAGAGGAATTCATTGTGCAAGGCACTATGCAAACAGACCAAAGAGGTGATCTCTGACAAAGAAGTAACTGATCACATCAGTGCAGCATGATGCATTGATTGAATTATAATTGCATACTTTATAATAAAGCTGTGATCATTAACATCAGATGAAGTTTAATGTATACGATTTTGACTAAACTCTTGGAGGTCTTCATTATTTTTTCCTATTCTTTATGATTTTAATGTAATCCAGTTTGTTCAATTTATATTAAATTTTAACAGATGGCTGAGCAGACCCCATATTTCTTGTCAAGAAAATTAAAATATATATACACACATGAATATAACCTGCCTGCTTTCTACAATGATAACACAGTAGAATATGCAAGAATTGATTTTGTGGTAGCTTCAAATACATTAGACTCTAGTAACTTAAAAATAACGGGTGTCACTCTGTTGCTCGAATACTATTTCTTTCTCTGACAATGAAATACAATATATCTTTCAGAAGGCAGAAAAAGTGTTTAACTAAATTCATTAATTATTGGTCAGAAACTGATTAGGTGAGTAGAAAATTGGACAAGAGTGTCCACAAAACCAAATTAAAATAATAATAATAAAAAAAGAAATGAAGAGGTTGCTGCATTTGACCAGAGCCTTCCCCATTAGGCTGCTCGGTCATTCAATCTGGAGTCAGCCTCCAAATGTCAAAATAGTGCTTAAGAGGTTTAAATAAAAAAAGTCAGAGGTTTAAAAAAAAATAAAAAGTGGGAAAGAGGTTTAGGTAATTATAATAAAGATATAACCTCTATTTTAAACCTTGGTCTTATGTTCAGTATTTGATGAATCTGTCACCCCCTCAACATATATTTCCTCTCTCCTCTTTCGTTTACCATCTTCCATGTGATGTCTTCATGGACCATTATTTTAAAACTCCCAGTTCTCTCAGAAGATTGATAAAAAATCAGAAACTTGCTAATTATAAATAACCAAGTGTCATTTTCCTCCCACTTCCAAGTTCACTACTGTGTAATATACAGGCTGATTTGCAAACTCTATTGTTGGTGCTCAGTAACCACAGTGGTTATCGCAAATTGAAAATGTGTAACAAGAATTCCCATTTCTTATGTTAATTTACCTTTAGAAAGAAGAAATCCTTAGTGAATCAATTGCACAAAATGTGAAACTAACCTAAGGCTCTTTTCTACGTATTTTTTTTAAAATGATGAGTAAATGCTGGTGATGTGTTTAATTCTCATTCATATGTGGGATTTTTATTCCCCAGTTCTGTTTAGAGTGGAAGTTGTTTTGGTTAGCAAAAATGTCTTTTAATGGTATATTTCCAGCTATAGAGAAACCTGGCATTTGCTGAAATTCTCGTGAATGGATTTGGTCTCATAAACTTCTTAGCCCACTTTATTGCCCATTAAGAATGAAGTACAGTCCAGTAAGCCATTATTTCATAGAGAGCTTGAAAACCAAAACTTATCTCCTGTCTTTTGCTGCTGGGCTGGTCCTACTTTCCTCTGAAGCAGTCAGGAATAAGCAATGTTTAAATTTTTAATTGTATTTGAAGACCATTAGACCTCGTATGGATGCAGCAGCAGCTTCTTACCTCTCTCACTCCCTTTTCCTCTTTGTTCCCACTTCTGGGATTGCTGCCATCCTGGTCAGAGAGGTAAAGCAGTTTCTCACCCTCACAGTGAGAGAGTGGCACTTAAAGACGAGATGAGGAGAGAGTCAGCTTCACTGAGGTGAGACAAACAAACTCAGCAAGACACAGCTGTACAGCAACAGACAATCTAAAGAGCAGATCCTTCAATAGCTATTAGACACCCTATGGTGTGGTCACACGTTCCAGCTTATGAAGTCTCTAGTGAGTTTACCTAAAGTTTTTACTATTATTTACTCTCAATACCCGCCTTTGGGGTAGTTACATCCTTGTCACCTTTAGCCCAGAGTGCTGGCAGTAGGGACCCTTTCTTTTAGAAGGGAACAGAGACAAGTCTGCACACAGCACACTGGTAGCCAAAGAGTTACATTTGTGAATAGTTTTGATTTTTCACTTGTTATCAAGCTTGCCTGAAAATGGACCATGCCTTGGCAGCTGGTGAGCTTGCTTTGAAACAGTGCTCCTGCACATCTGCAGCTTGAGATGAAAGCAGTCGTTGAGCTATCTTATTCCCAGCATTTCCGTGAGGCAGCCTGCGGCAGAGTAGCAGCATCACTTGCACTATAAGGGAACTTGCCTTCAGTTTAGAGCCTTTATATGTCCTCTTTAAGCTTTTCTGGGCACATTGTGTCAAACACAGTAATTTTAAATCCTCTTTCCCCATTTCTTAGGTGCTGAAAATACAACAGGAGAAATACAGATGAAAAGACAGCTAGAGAGAAGGCTGGAAAATACATTAGTGGGCCCTGATGACTCATCTAGCATTTCCACACTGCTGGTATTGTGGCTTGCTGTAATAATACTGGAATGCCATTGCATGTTAGGAGAATGACCAGCTATCTCACTACAGCACGATCATAGTAATGAAATCCATATATATTCAGTGAAAGCTGCCAAAGTGCTAAGAGCCTGCATATTCTCTTTCTTTAGGGGAAATAGAATAGTGGTCATCCTTCAGTGAAAAAGTTACAATGCCAGAGGGGTGAAGGTGTCAGCCTTAGACACCAAAATCCAGATTGCATTCTCTATTTGCTCCAAAAGCTTTCCCAGCAGTGATTAGAGCTGTCAATGGAAGAAATTCTACTCCTTCAGCTTAGAGCTTGCTGTTGAATAGAAATTTTGGTTACCTTAACCCCATATACCACCAGCTGTAAGAGCTTGCATGATTTACCTAAATAAACCCAGGGGGTCTCCTCTGCTCAGGGAGAATGATAGAATGTAGTGTAGTGCAGCACTTCACCAAACCATTCTAAAATGAGTGAAAGAAACTGCCATTGAGACTGTTGAGGATGTGCAGCACAAGCATCATCTGATTTGATTTTGGATTATTTAAGGAACTGGTCAGGAAAGTACCCTGGGAAATAGTTCTTAGTGGCAAGGGGGTCCAGGAAGGCTGGATCCACTTCAAGAATGAAATCTTGAAGGCACAGGAGCAGGCTGTCCCCATGTGTTGTAAGAAGAGTCGAAGGGGCAGACGGCTGGCCTGGATGAGTAGGGAGCTTCTTAAGGAGCTAAGTAAGAAAAAGAAGATGTATCACCGTTGGAAAGAAGGGGACGTAAGCCAGGTCATGTTCAAAGGTGTTGTTAAGTCGTGTAGGAAAAAAATCAGGGAAGCAAAAGCCCAGCTGGAGCTCAAATTGGCCACTTCTGTTAAGGACAATAAGAAGAGTTTTTATAAATATATCAATGGTAGAAAGAAGGGCGGCAGCGACCTCCGCTCCTTATTGGATGTGGAGGGAAATAGAGTAACCAAAGATGCAGAGAAGGCTGAGGTACTTAATGCCTTCTTTGCCGCAGTTTTCAACAGTAAGGATGTCTGTTCGCTTGACAGTTGGCCCTCTGAAGTGGTTGATGGGGGCAGGGTGCAATATGGCCCTCCTGCAATCCATGAGGAGGAAGTTAGAGACCTGCTGAGCCACTTGGACCCTCATAAGTCTATGGGGCCAGATGGGATCCATCCTAGGGTGATGAGAGAGCTGGAGGATGAGCTTGCTCAGCCGCTCTCCATCATCTTTCAGCAGTCCTGGCTCACCGGAGAGGTCACGGAAGACTGGAAGTTGGCCAATGTGAGGCCCATCCACAAGAAGGGCCGTAAGGATGATCCAGGTAATTACAGACCTGTCAGCCTGACCTCGGTCCCAGGTAAAATTATGGAGCAGATAATCCTGGGTGAAATCATGTGGCACCTGCAGAACGGCCAAGAGATCGGGCCCAGCCAGGATGGGTTTAGGAGGGACAGGTCCTGCCTGACCAACCTGATCTCCTTGTATGACCATGTGACTCACCTGGTGGATGAGAGGAAGGCTGTGGATGTGGTGTACCTGGATTTCAGCAAGGCCTTTGACACTGTCTCCCACAGTAGACTCCTAGGGAAGATGGCAGCCCGTGGCTTAGACGGGAGCACTCTGTGCTGGGTTAGGAATTGGCTGGATGGCCGAGCCCAGAGAGTGGTGGTGAATGGTGTCTCATCCAGTTGGCGGCCGGTCACCGGTGTTGTCCCCCAGGGATCGGTGTTGGGTCCGGTCCTGTTTGATATCTTTATTGATGATCTGGATGAGGGGATTGAGTCCATCATCAGCAAGTTTGCAGATGATACCAAGCTGGGAAGAAGGTTTGATCTGTTAGAGGGTAGGAGGGACCTGGACAGACTGGAGAGATGGGCTGATTCCAATGGGATGATGTTTAATAAGTCCAAATGTCGGGTACTTCATTTTGGACACAACAATCCCATGCAGAGCTATAGACTGGGGACAGAGTGGCTGGAGAGTAGTCAGGCAGAAAGGGACCTGGGAGTGCTGGTTGACAGGAAGCTCAACATGAGCCAGCAGTGTGCCCAGGTGGCCAAGAAGGCCAATGGCATTCTGGCCTGCATCAGGAATAGTGTGGCGAGCAGCACCAGAGAAGTTATTGTCCCCCTGTACTCGGCACTGGTCAGGCCTCATCTTGAATACTGTGTACAGTTCTGGGCCCCCCAGTTTGGGAAAGATGTCAGGATGCTGGAGTGTGTCCAGAGGAGGGCAACAAAGATGGTGAAGGGGCTGGAGCACAAGCCCTATGAGGAGCGACTGAGGGAGTTGGGGCTGTTTAGTCTGAAGAAGAGGAGGCTCAGGGGAGACCTCATTGCTCTCTACAACTACTTAAAAGGAGGCTGTAGTCAGGCAGGGGTTGGTCTCTTCTCTCAGGTGACCAGTGACAGAACTAGAGGGCATGGACTCAAGCTTCGTCAGGGAAAGTTTAGACTTGATGTGAGGAAAAAGTTCTTCACTGAAAGGGTGATTGGTCATTGGAATGCGCTGCCCAGGGAGGGGGTGGAGTCGCCAACCCTGGAGGTGTTTAAGGGGAGATTGGATGAGGCACTGAGTGCCATGGTTTAGATGATGGTTGGTGTTAGTGTTGGTGTTGGTGGTGGGTTATAGGTTGGACTCGATGATCTCAGAGGTCCTTTCCAACCTTATGATACTGTGATACTGTGATACTGTGATTTGCTAACTATAAGAGCAAGCTAGTCCCATGCTCCTATCATCATTATTATAAATTATCTAGTAAAAATAAAAATAATTATGTTCTCCCTACATTATTTTTAGCTGCTTTTCAACAAAAGAATCAGAGCGCTTTTTTTAACTGTTACTTGTTTAACAAACTTTTTTCAGTTGAAGACATGACAATAAGAGACAATTTACCTACATTTTAAAAATTATTTTCTTATTCTAGAGATGTCCATGTTGTATCATGGAGGTTCGTTAGAAGAGACATGGTTTCTCAGTACCAGTAGAAATGCAGGGAAGAGTAAGGAAACCAGGAATCAGACTTCCATCAGTAAGCTCAGTCCATGGCTGAGCTTACTGAGAACTAAATACTTTGATTTTGATTGAGTTGCACAAATGAAGGCTTTCCTTTTTTTTCAGAATTTTCAGATTATTTTTCTTTGTTAAATCTTATGTAGTGAAACTTTGGTATCAAATCTATGAATTATTTACTGAGCGAATATGGAAAACCTTTGAACTCTGCTTTATTTTTACAATTTTATTTTTAAAACAATTTTTCTTTATTTTTATCCTTTTGATTAGCATTGCATTTTCTTGTGTGTTCTGATCAAATCCAGCTGCAATTATGTGGGCAACTTTTCATACATTTGAGTGGGCTCTGGATCTGCTGAGAGGCCCTGCTTCTTAGTGGCTGATTGGTGGCCAACACGAAGTGCAGCACTGGTCTCAGGACTTTTCCTGATAAAAAGAAAAAAGGTGTCATCTCTCAGCTTGCTAGCAGGAGCACAGCTAAATGGAAAAGCTTCATCAGAACTCTTTTGTCTAGCTGGTTTAGGGTTTTTTTATAAATATGTAAAAATACTTAATAAAGTGACTGTAAAATATTGGTTATGAAGAAAACAAACTTCCTGTTTTCAATTTTCATGTGAAGTTTTTTACTTAAATTAAAAAGTAAACTTAAATTCTAAATAGATATTATTTAACTGTTATTATTAAAAAACCCTTTTTTCTTGGAAATGCCTTTTTAATTTTTTTTCAATACCTATTATTTTCTTCTTTTTCTCTTTTGGATCTAAGGAGTATGGAGAATCACTGAATTTCTTGCAAGTCTTTTTACTCTTGTGCACACCAAAATGCACAATATTTATACCTCAAAAGCTAGCTAAAACCTCATTCCTGACAGTAACTGAGATTTAATTGGAAAACTTTGATTTTTAGAAATGCAGTTTTCTCATTCATTAATGGGCAAATGTGGTAGAACCACACGCATTAAGAATTCAAAAGATGAGTGTGTGTCACAAGCCTTGCAGGACCAAGCTATTTGTTCCAGTTTGTGCTGCTTTTAGTACTGTGGTTTCTTTGCCTCTAAGGTGCATACTCAGCAATCACTGTCAGGACTGCGTGGTAGATGCAGCCAGGGACCTGGTTCAGGCCATCTGAGTAATGTGTTTGGGGATCAAAACAGAAAAGGTAAATGAGAGAAAGATGATTGATAGAAGACCTGGGATGTTTTATAATTAGAATTGCTTTATAATACTTAATGCAATACCATCAATTATACATGTCCTGATGATCATCCTCTTCATCTTTATTTAGGCCTTAATAAGCACTGTGTTCAGTTTTGATTACTGCATTATGCAACCGCTTTGTAACAAATTCCCCCTAGAAATGCAGGACCATTAAAAACAGAGGAAGAAGCATTTAGAATGGCACATCCTAAGCAGTTATTCGTGTTTCTTCTCCCAGAGCCAACATACATTTTCTTCGGCCTTAATAAGTCTCCTCCGAACGATTTTCAATCACGAGGGAGAAGGGGAAGAAGGATGATGTAGCCTGAAGATCAGTGATCGATAATGCAGAGACGAAAACAATGGCACATGGGAGCCTCCCAGAGTGTCCATCCTGCTCCTTGTTTCCTCCACACTGAGATACCCATCAGACTGCCTGGCAGTATCTTTGCCTGCACACCTTGCTTTTGTTCCTGTGGGATGGTGCCTCCTCCCAGTCTGCTGTCTGGATGTGGCTGAAGTGAACTGCAACAGGCTAGAACTGTGCAAGCAGCCCAAATTTGCACCCACCCTGGGATGCTCCTGCCTGATAGAGAAGAAAAATAGAGCTGGCAAAGATAATGTAGCTAATATCTTTGAGTGGCAGAAGCTTGTTCCCACTGATTTTTCCTGATGTGCTGAATTCTGTCCTGAGGAAGTAAACAGAGGCTGAAACATAACCCCTGAATGCAAGTTTGTACTTACATTTGACATGAATTGTACTGGAATCACGTGACAGTGGGTAGGATATTTCATCCTCTGAATATCAGCCCCACAGCCAAAAAAGAAGACAGAGCTTCCTCCTGCACTGAACTGCTGCAAAAAGAAAAAATAATTAAAGATTGCTTTTCTTTTGGTACAACTCCATCAAAATGCTGATGAAAAGAAAAAAAACAATGAAAGATCTTTATCAGGTTCTGAAGATTTAGAAAAGAAAAAGGAAAACAAAGCAGCAATTGACCAGTTGAATAACAGCTATTATAATCTTGTGCACATTTTTCTATCCAAAGTTAAAATAATAATTTCTTTGGACAAACAGTATCCGGATACGGAGTGGAAGACACAATTTTTGCATTCTGCAGTCTGCAGGAAGACAAACCCAGATTTTATTTTTACATAAAGAGAAGCTTCATTTTGGATTGTTTATTTTGTGGTGTGTCGTGCCACGCACCACATCCCCACAACCCCTTCCCTTGCCTCCCAACAACTACCTGGAAGGAATGGCAAACAAAAAAGACATAAATACATACCGAAATTTTACTGAAGTGAACAATATCTTGTCTGCCAAATTTAGGCTAATGATTTATCTATGTGACATATGAAGCTCCTGAACATTGGGGCAGATAAAATAAAAAGGCATCTATTGGGAGTATCTAATATTAAGAGGGAAAATCAACAAAGTCCCTGGCAGCAATGGTAACTGCATTCGTCCTGCAGTGTTAACTGCAGGAAAGGAGTCTATGTGTCCTGAGACAAACTCTAATGTGTAATAGACACCTACAGTGACATGAAGAGAAATAGTCTCATGTTCGTGAAATTTTGAAATGTAAGTCTCTTTACACACCCCAGTTGATGTGTGACAGCTACTTGCACAGAAGATTCTGATTATGTGTCTGTCTTTATTAACTGTCACAATTTTCTTCACCCAAACATAACACTACATTGCCACACATTTGGATTTCTTTGATATTTTTAAATGAGCACACTCTGAATGTTTTTTTAAAAATACTTCAGTTGTGGATCTTTTGTGGTTTCCATTTAAGATGTTCCATACAGAAACAGAATACACTGCATATTACCAGAGATTGAATAAGGCCATTTTTATGTAAAGGTAAACTGCACCGAGACAGAGAATCTCTGATTATCCTTTTGTATTGGAACCTTAACGCTGCTCAGAGAAAATAACAGCAAAAGGCTCTTATATCTGCCGACAAGAAAATGTATTCAGATGAAGTAATATGAAAGAGTATAGGGAAACATTTAAGCTGGTTAAACAAGGAGTAATGGTCTAAAACTAGGAAATGAAAGAAATTAAAAAGTGAGCATTAGGAAAATGTTCTAACATCTATGCCACTTAAGGAGGATATTAAATGAGGTAAGTGAAGCAGTGACGAAGAACCTGTTAAAGAAAGAGAATGTTGGTATTCAGAGGACTAACATAGTACCTACAGATACGTTGAGAAAGGGACTGGCACTTCTTTCCAGCTAATCTGTCACCTCAAAAAAGCAGAACTCTTCATCACCGACTTTAAATAACATAGAGGTAGAGATGAAAATAGATATGGCCACATCTGTATCGCATTTTTCCTCTCTTATGGAAATTTCTTGAATTCAAACCTTTTTATGCACCTTCAGGGCTTTGGGACGATTGGGGGGACTCCGGCAGAAGAAGCTGGACAAAGACTGTCACCTATAGCGACACCTGTAGGAAAGGGAAGCGTAGCCAGCTTTTTCTGCCTCTGTCCCACCGATCCTTGAAGCAATGCTCCACCCAGAGATGCAGGTCTCAGCTTTGCCCTGCACGGTTGAGGACAGGATTTAAGGTCAATCTCAAAGTCGACTACAGGTAATTCAATCATTAGCAACCCAGAGACAAGCAGCTATCTGGAAGTACAGCAGGGTTCAGGGTGCTTTGGACTTAAGTTAGTTTCTTCCCTAATGCCTTAAGTGAACAATAAATATAACTTTTATTATATGACTTTCCAGCAAAGGGACATTCTTTGAAGGGTAGTAGACAATATGTAAATTCATACTCAGTATAATCAATTTGTATTGTCCCTTTCCAAAACACTGGATAAATTTTGGCTATTGTCTGTGAGCTATTTTTAGAGAAAAGTAATTAAAAAATGGAAAAATTACAGTCCTCTAATTTATGAGGAGTAACACATTAAAGAAATGTCTGCTCCTTGGGAATTAAGACTGCCAGAGAAAACCAGGACACCTTCCCTCAACCCCAACAGACAATTTTAGGTTTTTTTTTAGATAACAAGTTAAAAATAATAAAACACCTTTAATCCATGGTTATTCCTAAAACCCTTTCCCCCAAACTGGAAGACTTCTTTTAAATAAAAGAGATATCCTGTCAGAAGGCTAATTCATTTTTCAATTTCTCCATCTATATTTCTCATTTCAAAGTTTTTCATACCTTCTCAGTCTTTTACTATTAGCAACAAAGCTGGCAATTAGGAAAAATGTGTTTCTTTTCTTTAAATATTTGCTGTAGCTTGTGTAATTACTGTGCTTGGTAAGAGGCATGAAGCATTGAATTTTCCAACCCATTTCTTTTGAAGAGTAAAATAGTTTTGCTTCCCTCTTAAGAAACATCCAGAGGAAGCTTTAATAAATGTCTAAAAAAATAAGGAAATAAGAATAAGAGTATATAAATGTGAAAATGCAGCTGAGTTTTGAGAATCAAGGTTTTACAAGATATTCACATAAACAAGCCACTTCAAGGGCCTTAGTGTCTCAGCTGACTAAGACTCCCCCAGCTTCCAGGCCCACTCATTTGTGACATGTACACAGCAAATAGAACCTTTACAAAGCCTCAGCACTGCTGGAAAGAATTCTGCTATTTTGGAAAAAGAGAGAGATTACTGCAAATCTCTGTATTGCTTTCTCTTCCCTACTGAAATTACACGTAGATTACTATGGTAATAAAATCAAGCTTCCTGTTTAACTCAGAGCCTGATTAAGATGTAGAAAAGCCCGTAGCATCTTCTCTTCATTCCACCTATCACAATATGTAAGAATTTATTAGCTTTGTATCTCATGACATTTTCAGCTAAATGTGTATTAGGGATGTGGACACGCTATTTGAACTAATCAGTATGACAACCACATGGCAGTTATAGATCAGCAATCTAGTTGTGTTTCTATGTGTTGGGATATTGCCTTTTATGGCACTTTTTTCCCTGCATTGCTAATGCAAAGTATGGGTGACACTTGCCCTCATTTTGCTGAATTTCTCTGTTCATGAAACCGACATATCTTGGAAATAAAAATGTCAGCATGGAAGCACAGAGCAGCCTGAATAACAGCACGGCAGCTGCTGCACATCCAAGGACCAGCTCAAAAGGAGTGAGAGGTCAGCCCGCTTCCACGTTGTCTCACGGCTTCACAGCTACACCGATACAAAGGCTGCTGGGTTCTTTCTGGTGCACTGATTTCAAACGTGTATCAGAGATCCTTTGTACTTAAGCAGGCAAATGCACAAAAAATCAATAGAATACTTCTCTGACACAGGCTGTTTTCAAGCTCTGTTGAAATTCATTCCCTCTACTGGGAGCAGGTCCGGACATGCAGGTTAAAAAGTTCAAAAGTGCCCAAATGAATTAAATATCTATGTCCCAGACACTCGCCATGTGAACTGATGCTCTTGTACCTCTTTGAAGGAGCCTGACTTTCCTTCCACCTTCACAACAGAGGAATGCCAGACATTTCATGCCATAAGTGTTAAATCATTGTAGTTTACAGAACTGATTAGGGGTTATTTTTTTATCCTGTTCTGCAAACCTTACAGCAGCTCTACAGCTACTGCAGGAACTTATGCCTCCAGCTGAGGCATAAACTGGAAGAGGGATCCTGTAGGCAGCCCTGGGGGTGGTAGAAAGATCACTGTAGCTTTTCCATTCCCCATCTGTCAGTACTTAACGTGGTTACCACAGAAAGTTCTAACAACAAAACCATTAAACCATATTGGTCAGAGGTGTAGAAAAAGTCCTGCAGCCTAAAACTCTTTTAGTTGTCCTGACAAAACCCTGGGTGCACATTGACAAGTACCTGCCTTTGCCAGCTCATGCTGTTTACAGCCGTGGCGGAAGGGAACTGATGAAAAACATTTGGCTGAATGACACAGCTTCTATGGGAAAGGGCCCTGCCAAGGCTGTGCCATGCTGAGAAGGTGCCCTTCAGAGCCTAAATCCAGTGTGAAAAGGGAAATTGAAAGTAGTTTCAAAGCTTATCCCCAAGCACATATTCCTGCCTATGAGTCAAATAATAGGCTATAGAAATATTTTTTTGACCTTTTCTGTCCTCAGTATAAAAAAAGAAGATTGGTTGGTTTCCTCATCTTCCTGATCTAGCAAAGTTTAGTCTTTAACCCTCAGACAGACACCCTCCTCTGAGTCTGGCTGAGAGAGCTGAAAGTTGTACTCAGACAGCTCTGCTAAAGAAAGTATCACAAAAGTCCTCATTAATCTCTTTGAACTATAGTTTGGGTTGATCTCAGGAAGCCACTGGAGGAGGCCAGCACTGTCTCAGCTGATAACTTTTCTGCAGTGGGAGGGCCCAGAGGAAAAGCTGTCACATGTGGCAGGTGGATGGTAATGTCTTTGTCCTGTGCCACAGATCGCTCTTCAGGAGGGTGTTTCTTTCTTCAGCTTCCCTGTCAAATAAATTTATTGTACAGGTTTTCAATAAATTTAACCTTGAAATGCATACACTGGCACATAACATACATAATTGCTATCTGCAGATGAGACTAGATTTCTGCTTCAAACCCCAAGGATGCAAGTTTTGCATCAGAACAACAAAATAAGAGCACTCACCTGAGATGTATTTTAAAGAAGATTGTATGTATTATTGGTATTGCTGGTTATATTTCATCCAAATATCAAAATCCCCAAACAAATAATGTGCCAACCTTAAGGAGAATTAAAAGGAGAAAATAACTTCCTCCTGCATCTTTCCTTTTCTCTCATCTGGAAGTGCTAGTCAGACCTCCAAAGAGCTGCAGTGTGAGACCTAATTCACTGATTCCTTTATTAAAATCTGTACTTATGTCTATAACTGAAGCTTTCTGAGCTGTTT